>JAWZTD010025055.1:0-16836 GCA_035221335.1 Echites panduratus
TTTCAGAGTTATTTATTTTCCTTTGTTTTCTTTTATTTTTTCTATGAGTTATTCATTAGAGAAAGAGAAAATTTTCATTTCTATCTATTACCTTTTTCTTCTTGGTCTATATGGGTCACGAACATTTTTTTTTAACCTTTTAGTTCTTCTTTCATTTTTACTTGATCCAACTATCTCCCAAATATTGATATGTAACTTTTTAGATCCTTTAAGATTTTTTTTTAAACCATGTCAATCTCTTATCTTTTTCAATTGACACAATAGGTTGTTTTGGCCAAACCATTCTCAAGTGAAGTCAACTGCAAGTACATGAAATTGGTCAACGAAGGGAGGTGTATTTTCGTCAAACATTGTGTTCCACTCTTTTTTCTTCTTCTTGATCAAGTCTTAGAAATGTTGTGTTTGGATATCTTGTTGCAATTAATAAAGTCTTCGTCCAAAGTTTTGATTATTTGTAAAACTATGCAGAGTTCCTTGAAGCATAAAAGAGCAGAAGGTGGACAAACAGTTACCGAATAGGTGTGTAGAAGCTCCTTGAACAAAACGGTGTGCTACCTTGATTTTCCAATAAGGGAGGTAGTATTTCTCTTCAACAAAAAATAATTGGTTGAAAAGAGAGATTTCTTGAACATAATTGATAGGGACTTAGGTACTTTTTGATCATGTAAATTTTGGAGACATGAATGAACAGGCAGAGGGGTGCCATTTTCTTGGTGGAAATTCTTTTGGAATGTTGGGAGAAATGGTTTATTTGATTCCTTTCGCTTCTAGAGTATTGAGAGAAAATTGGTTGGGGATTGTTTGGAGGAAAAAGGCAAAAATAAGATTTTAACGGGTTAAGGTCTAAGGATTAAGATGACATGGCAAGCGATGCCACATGAAAAAGCATAATTAGCTTGTTGATCCAAATCATTGGGATGACATGGTGTAATAGTTACACCCAAAAATTTTCTCCTTTTATCATTTAAAAATCTGATTGTGGTATCACTTACGTAAGAACTAGATGAATGGTTCAGTGTAGCTGAATAAGGAATTATATAGCTACGAATCTTCTAGTACTTGCACTTGTCTTTTAACTAGATTTGATGAGCTAAACCTTATAAATACATGATCTTTGAAGACATGCAGAAGTGTAATAGAAGATTTGAAAGCCAAAATTATAATTAATCATTATCAGCCTTCAAAACCCCAACAAGAAAGTCAGAGATTTTTTCTCTTCAGGACTCCAACCGAGTTGAGGAAAGTACAGGAGCAGCTCAAGAGAGCTAAGAATGACTGGCTCGTAGTCAAGGAAGAGTTAGGGCAGACTAAAGAGCAACTTCAAAAGAAACTTCAGTTGCTGGATGAGTCTGAAGAAAGAGGTAAAGATCTTCTGACAATTTCCAAGCAAATGTAGAAGATAGAAGAGGTCCTACATTCTCACGTGAAAGACTTCACCAGAGCCATATCTGAGGGTCAAGCCCAATACAGGCTAGTGATTGATGAACTGGCAACTCTCAAAATAGGTTCACTGAGGAGGGGGACTCCAAAGAGGAGGCCATCCTTGAATTTGGGAGCTTCAGGTGGTATGTGGAGAAACTTATTAGTCCTGCTACTCTTGCTGTACGTTGAACGGTTCATTAAGCTCATGGAGCTTAAATCTGATTTGAGACCTGATTAAAAGATGCATGAGGGGCTATACCATCCTTAGCTTGTTGGGAAAGGACGTCCCTGGCAAGAAGAGACCTCCCAGGATCCTGACTCAATAGTTCCTCCTTCTACGACCTTGGTGACCTCTGCTGAGACCCTTGTCATTGGGACTTTTGCTCTTGGACCTACTGATGAAGCTCCTAGTGACTCTTCTGGTAAGTAATTCCTTTTTCTTCAAGATGTACCTTTTAGTCATCCGTAAGTTATGAATTCTATAAACTTATTGGAGTCATTGTTGATTTGTGCATGTCAAGATGTTGGGTCCTCTACCTGTGACCTTGCCCTGGAGTCTCAGCCATCTCTTCTTGAAGCTACTGGACCTATTGAAGCTCTGGAAAAGACCGTGGGGACTGTAGCTGCAATTTAGACCTAAGATGCTCAGCTTTGAAACTTTTCTGTTTTTTGTCTCAACAAACAATTTTTATTTATTATTGCCTTGGGTTGTAACAACTGAATTCTGCTCGTTTTGAGCTTAATTCCTTCTCTGCTTTTTCCTGCTGATGTGAATCATATTCATGCTTTTTGCCCTAGTATGCTTATAAGATATTCTTGGCCAACTTCTTCAATAAATTTGCACTTTTCATAATGACTATGTTCCAATAACTTGTAGAATAAATCTTTGTAGTAGAATAATCATTATAGTACTTTAACTTACATTAAAAGAAGCTTTCATAATGATAACACTTGCAGAACTTCATAATAATAAAACTTGGTGGCAGGATGATAATGATATTTGAAAAGAGAGAAAAACGTGTAACATTTTGGCAGCATAAGAATTCTTTTAGGCCAATCATGGTTTGACGCATGAAATTGTTTAAGATGACAGATATTCCAAGGTCTTAGAAGTTGTCTACCTTCCAAGTCTGCTAATCTATAACTTCCACCTTGAAGTACTTCTTGGACTATATATGGACCTCCCAACTTTCTTGTACTTTAGATAGTTGTCCTTGTTTGCCAACATCAGATTTCTTAAGAACTACATCTCCAACAACAAATTTTCTTTCCTTGACCTTTTTTCTTGAAAAAAGTTGTAATTTGCCTTTTATACTTTGTATCAGCTTTCAGTGCTTTGTTTCTGACTTCTTCAATGAGGTCAAGCTCTACTCTTCTCTGCACCTCATTCAAGACTGAATTATATTTAGTAAGTCTCAAGGTTTTCACTTCAGTTTCCACTGGAAATACTGCTTCTGAACCAAAGCATAGGCTAAATGGAGTTTCTCCACTAACTTTCCTTGGTGTGGTTCTGTAGGCCCACAGTAGACTAGGAATTGCTACTGGTCACAAGGTTTTTCTACCCTCCACCAAGCCATTTTCTTGTGGATAAGCTACTGAAGTTAACCTTTGCTCAATGCCTAGGTCCTCAAAGAAGGTCTTGAAGGGTACTCTAATAAATTGTTTGCCATTGCCAGAGATTATAGCCATTGCAGATAATGTTCCACAATACAAAGGATTGGACCTTCTATGAGATCGTTTAAGCCATGGGTTTAGCTTCCACCCATCTTTTCTGGAATGGTCCTCGGAGGTTTATCCCCAAATGTCAACAGGGATCGAGGTGCTTATTGAATGATACTTCTCAGGAGGTTTGTGTGACTTATTCCCAAAAAACTAGCAACTTTCACATTTCTTGACTACCTTTTCTATGTCTGATACCATAGATTAACCATAATACCCTGTCCAGAGACTTTCTGTGCTATTGTCTTGGCTCCAACATGAGATCTGTGTATGCCTATATGAGTCTCTTCAATTAGATATTCTACTTCAGTTTTCTTCAGACATTTGAGTAAGGGCTAAGTGTATGACCTTTATAAACTTCATCATCACTAATGAGCATATATCTTGGAGCTAATTTTCTGATCTTGCGAGATTCCTTTGTATCTTCGGGGAGCTCTCCATGCTTGACATATCTAAAGAGGGGATATCTCCGATCTGCTTGGTTTCTATTGTGAAACGCTCTTCAAGAGCTATGGAAGGAGAGTCTAGACATTCAACTAGGAGATCTCCCTTAGTTCCTTCCAGGTCATTGACGACCTTTGATAAGATGTCTGCTTCTAGATTTTGACTTCTTGGAATCTGCTTTATGATGAAATATATCAGATTTGAGGTCAAATTCTTTACATTCTTGAGGTATTACATCATGTTGTCTTCCTTAGCTTCTTAGGTCCCTAAAACTTAACTTGTTACAACCTGTGAATCCACCTTTGCATGAAGTTTGTGGACTCATAGAGCTTGAACTAGCCTCAATCCAGCTAGTAGTGCTTCATATAAGGAAAATTGTTACTGCACAACCCAATTTGCATTCAATTAAATTATTATTAAACACTAGCTAGCAAACCACTTAGTTTGTGATTCGACCACCTAGTACAACATACATGTATTAATAAATTTCAATTTCAAAGCCACTTCAAATCATGAGTATTAATATACGGATACAGAGAGAAGAAGAAGAAAAAGATTATTCAAAACTGGGAAAAGTGCTGCAGCTAACGTTAGTGCTTATCTTAATTAGCTGGGATTAAATTTATTAATTAACGAGCCAACTCAAGTCAACCCATTATGTGCACCCAACAAAAGTCAACCCATTATGTACACTTCCTTTACTCTGAACAATTCTATATTTAAACTGATTCCTATCATAAAAGTATTGTATGTGTTGCTGTTTTATATTTGTTTATGTGGGGCTTGGCTGGCTCATGTAGAAACTGTTTGATTTGTTGAAATTCTCTACCATTCTTTTTCTGATTTTATTCATTCTTCATGTTTGTGACAAAAAGAGAAATTCTACTAGGACCCTAATTCATAACATTCAGCTATAACCTAGACAAGGACACTGATGGTAAGCTGCTCTCTGTTCATTCTAAGCTTCAAAGTGAAAAGATCTGTTGTTATTAGCAATATGTTTATATGACTATTCTTTTCTATATTTTCCCTTTTTTTTTCAACCTGGGAATTTAGTACTCCCTCTATTATAAATTGTTTGCCATCATTTCCTTTTTTGCATACCCAAAGCAATACGATTTTTTCTTTCAGAGAAATTAGAATTTTTTCTACTCTTTGACTTTTAATTTTTACCTTAACTTAGAGAACTAGGCATATAAGATGAACATGCCGACTTCCTTGACTATGAAATAGTCAAATACACATCTAAATATTTGTGTCATATTTTAGTTCGTGAATGAGTTGATGAAAACTTTCATGTATTGGAAGCTTTTGTATCTAAGCAGTTCTTACTTAGACTCAAATTGGATTTTAAATAAAAGATATCATTTTCTGCAAATATTGGTTAATGGGAATTAATGGCAAATATTGATCTTTAAATTGGTTAATGGGAATATCAGGAGCAGAAGTAAATGTAATGAATAGTTGTTTCTTTGTCCTCATTGGCTTAATACGATTTGGTTGACTTTGTCCCTTGAAATTCTGTACATTTCAGTTCACTTAATCTTATTAATAAATAAGTATTTTCTACAAAATTATAAACATTTGTTTTGTATATGTGAATATCCCTTTTTTTTTTTTACCATTGTCTTAATGAATAAAGGTTCCTTGCCATTTCTGTTTCTGGGTTAAAAGTTGTGAAGAGAGCTATTCAAAATGACCAGGCAGACTTAGTAGTTTCAGAATTTTAAGGAAACGGAGCTTTGATTTTGATTGCCGCCTGCACTGTTCATATTTTCAATATTCAGTTTGTATTTTAGAAAATGTTTGTGATTCATGCCGAGGAACAATTAAATTTTTAGCATGTAAATATATATATATACATATAATGGTTTTGGGAGTAGTATACTTTCTCTTATTATGATTTACATTTATTATATATATATATATATAACATTTTGTGATTTAATTAAATATAATCTTATATATTGATGAAACATTTTTTAATGTGATTTGGGATTGAATTTTTTTGCAATGAAGAGGTTAATTTGTTAAATTAATTTAAAAATGTCTTAATTAATCATAATATAGGACACTTTAAAATGTCCTTAATATGTTCACAATTCAGACACGGTTATGAATTCATATATTTAAGGACGTTTATAAAGTATCAAAAAAAAGTGCCTAAATGTGATAATAAAGGATCTCTAAAAATGTCTCAAAATTTAATAAACGTCCTTAAATGTCTAACAGATGACATTTTAAAACATCCTTAAAACTAAATTAGGACATAAGTAAAGGTCTCTAAAGGTGATAATACATGATATTTATAAATATCTCAAAATTTAATACATGACTTTTGTAAACGTCCTTAAATGCCTAATAAAGGTCATTTTTCATTTTAAAACGTCCTTAAAACTCAATTATAACATAAATAAAGGCCCCCTAAATGTGATAATACAGTACGTTTATAAATGTCTCAAAATTAAATACAAGACTTCAATTAACGTCCTTAAATATCTAATAGACGACATTTTAAAACGTCCTTAATACTTAATTAGGACATATATAAAGGTCGACAATAGTATTATATAAATCTTGACATTTGTAATTTTGTAGCAAACTAAACGTCCTTAAAGGGGGTCTTTTGTGACTCCTTTACACATGACCTTTAGCATAAGCGTCCTTAATTCTATAAACGTCCTTATAATTACCAATGAAGGACATTTAAAAGTGTCCCTAAAGGTCATTTTTGTTGTAGTGACTCCTGTTGTGTCGTCTGGTTCTTTGTTGAACCTTGCTGAAATTGAAGCCCTCAGCTTAATTCCTGACCTTGATTTAGAAGATAGCATAGATGGTTTGTGGGAGGAGTTCAACCTCAAGGAAGGGGAGTTTTCCCCGAGCTCATAGAATGACCAGATGATCCCAGCGAGGGGTATTTTACTTTGTATGAAGCTCTACTGCCAAGCTGACAAGATTAATTAATGCAAATCCTGACATCAAAGAGGTACAAAGTTTGACAGGAAAGATGGCAGCTCTCAGCCGATTTATCAGTAACATGGCTGAGAAGAGGTCCAAATTCTACTATGTATTCAAAAAACCTTCAAGCTTTCAATGGATCTAGGAATGACAAGCATCATTTACAAAACTGAAAGACTTCCTGGGAAACCTCCCCAGCTTGTGTCTCCAAGGGTCAGAGAAGAGCTTTTGATGTATCTAAGAACAATTGGAAAATTTGTAAGCTCTGTAGTTATAGTAGAAAGGTCAGGATTACAATTTCCAATATATTATTTCAGCAAAATTCTGAGAGGTCCAAAGGTTCAATATTCAGACCTGAAACAATTCCTGTACTTGATTGTTATAAGGTCAAGGAAACTTAGACCTTACGTCGAGGTGTACCCAGTTAAGGTCCAGACGAGCCTACCGTTAAGGCAAGCATTAGTGAAACCAGAGTTCTCTAGAAGAACTATGAAAAAGGGCTTTGGAACTCTCTGGATACCAAGCTCTCTTAGACTTCATTGACGAATGCACTAGAGTGCCCATGGACCTCGAAGAAATGAATGAAGAGGATGTCTGGACTATGTATACAGATGGTTCAACTAAAAAAGATAATGCAGGCACATGTATCCTGTTAGTTAGTCCAAAAGGAATAAAAATTCCTTATGTTGTGAAGTACAACTTTCCAACATCTAATAATGAATCAGAATACTTGGCATTACTTGCTGCATCGGGACTGATACAAGCTCTATGAGTTAAAAACTGCATGCAAAGGTAGACTCGAAAATTATAACCAATCCAGTTGCCAAGACTTATGAAACCAAGGAAGACAACATGTGTTGATTCCTCACCACACATACCAGCATCCTCTTCTTGTGCCAAGAATTTTTCCCGGTGGCAATGCCAATTTTTATAACACTGCAAGAAACCCCACATATATACTTTTGTTTTTTTTTTTTAAACTAAGCAATAGTATGCAATCAAATGAATGATAATTGTGTCTAAATTCGATCACTTGAGCTAAACCAATAATGTAATTTACATTATCTATACAAATGCTACCTACAATCTAATTTATATTATTTGTAACAAATTCTACTCACTAATTACTGGTAGTTAATGCTATTCATTTTTATATATGCTCGAATTTATGTTTTTAGTATATACTATTAGCTAATTCTATTACAAGTTTGGTACTACCTCCTTCTGATTAATAGAATGTCTATTTTGATTTGATAAAAAAATTCAAAGGTGCATGTGACTTTCAAAAACCTTCAATTTATTATTTTTTATTCATTAATGAAAACAAATGGAGAAAGTTGTGGGTTAGTGGATTTAAATGATTAAGTTAAGGAGGTTGTTAGTGAGATAATATATGGGACTTTAAATTGAGATTCAAGACAACCCAAATTAGAATTACTTCCTTTTAATTCCCAACATCTAAAAGTAAATTCTATATGTTTATGTTGCTGTGCATTATACCTCTATGCTAAATTCTATTGTACAAGGTGAATTTTAAAAAATAATATTATCTAAAAAAGGCAATGATATATATTTTCTATAAATATATGTATTTATATGGTAATGATATGGAGTGCTCGGGAACAATGTTACATGACGACATCAGAGATCATAATCTATATGTTGCCCACATTACAAATCAACCAAAATTTTCTGAAGGGTGTAATTTATAACATGTATCTATGTATGAATAATCTAATTAGGGTTTGGGCTACTATAGGTCATAACCCAATAAGCTATTCTTAATTTAATTAAAGGTCAAATAATTAATCATTGGATCACGGATCCAAAATAATTATCTTGACCCTGTAATTAAAAGAAACCCTTCATTTATTTTTAATACAAGAACAATAATAATTAATCTTATGTACCTAAGTCTAAATTAATTGTAAGACCAATAAAAATAAATAGATAGCACTCACTTATTTAATTTAAGCAGCAACTATAATTAATCTTATAGATATAAATTTAAATTAATTATAAGACTAAATAAAATAAACCATTTAATTTTATTCAATCCTAAATAATTAATTCTAAGGATTAAATGATCCTTAATTAATTATTAATGCTTCTTACAATGAAATTAATTCTTCTTCACTTTCTATTTTAGAATGAAACAATAGGGCTAGATCAGGGATCTTAAGAAACAATGTTCTTAGCTCCAAAAAATTACCAAAATACCCTTGCTACATAATAGCAACATACTTAGTCAATTTAAACATCTTCAAATATCACGAGAAGAAGATGATGTATTCTAAGACATGTTGTAGAAACAGAAGGCTTGTTGAGATAAATCTCAATCCTTAGTCTTTGACCTACAGGTCTATTAACACGTTTACCCTTTAATGTAACACCCACCATTGAGCCTATGTCTAGTGTACTATCACATTACTCAATAGCATCTACCATCATCTGGTATCTAGTACAATCTTTTAAGTTCACTTAAATATTCACTGGAAGAATATTCAGTACTATACTAAATAGTATTACTAAGGCCTTGGGTTCAATGAACTAACTTGAACAATCCACAAAGGGAGGATTAACCCATCTCATAAATGTATCTAATATAAAAGGCTATTGGTCTCATACATAAGAAATCTCACCTATGTTATATTAAGGCACAAAGACCTAGCTTTGCCAGACCACCAACCTATACTCATGTCATGGGGACATGTCCACACAGTAGCAACAGTGATACTAGTTTTTTCTTCTTTGATAATACCTTTAGAGAACAATCACTGTATGACCCCATTCTGCATATATAAAATGTGCTAACACAAATAGTCCGAGAACACTATCCAATAACTAAATGTAAGTTACCTTATTTAAAGGAGACTAATGTGTTATGACCTTTATTTAATGGAACACCTAATTCCATTAAACGGCCAAAACCAATTCCTTATGATTTAAACTTCCATACCTTACTGTGCTGAAAGTCCCAACATATAAATCACCTATTTAAATCAAATTGGACCTATTGTAAGAAATAAATATATGTTTTAAAAGGCAATTCAAACAACATCTCAAATTTTATAAAATCAATAATTACAGAAAATTCTTAGTCTTTTTGGGCATAAATCCCAACAGACTCTCATTTGCACAAATAAGACTAACTATACTATTCTAACCCCCATAGTACCTAGAAGTCTTTTAAAGACCCTCTTAGCTAAAGGTTTAGTAAAAGGATTTGTGAGGTTATGCTCTAAGGGAATTTGTTCTACCACTATCTCCTTCTTCTGAATGAAGTCCCGGATCAAGTGATACTTAATCTCTATGTGTTTGCCTTCACAGTGGTTTCTTGGCTCCTTGCATTGTGCAATTGCAGCATTGTTATCACAGCACAACATCATTGTCTTTATCCATGCTTGGTATTACTTCTAGTTCTGTTAAGAACTTCCAGAGCCATACATCCTCTTTGGACACTTCCGAAGCAACTACGTACTTTGCTTCCATAGTAGAATCTGCAATTACGGACCTCTACACTTAACAATACTCGTACATCATGCCCAATGATTAGGATATCATCAACATAAAGAACAAGAAATGTCACAACATTATTATCCAGTGTCTTATAAACACAAGTTTCATCAACATTTTGTATGAATCCATAGAACTTAATGGTTTCATCAAGACATATGTTCCATGACCTTGAGGCTTGCTTAAGTCCATAAATAGACTACTTAAGCTTGCAAACCATGTTCTCTTGGTCGTCCGCAACGAAACCATCTGGCTGTATCATATAGATACATTCGTTAAGATAGCCATTCAAAAAGCTATCTTAACATCCATTAACATATCTCGTAGTCATAATGACATACAATGGCTAAAAGCATACATATTGATTTAAGCATAGCTACTAGGGAAAAGGTTTCCTCATAATCGATCCCCTCTTTTTTAGTATAACCCTTAGCAACCAACCTTGCTTTGAAGGTCTCTGCCTTCTCATCAAATCCTCTTTTTCTCTCGAATACCCACTTACACCTAATGGGTTTTACGCCTTTAGGTGCTTGATGTGATTATAGGAAATACTCAAACATTGATTGAAGACACTTGGATGCCATCAATTTAAGTTCACCTCAAAGATGACATTCATGCAAGGATTAAGGCATGCAAATCTCAACATTCCAAGTTCAAGAAGAAATGAAGACATTTGAAGTGTAAGAAACTTGAACTTGAAGACTACGTTTGAAAAACCCTAAGATTTGATGAAGATGATGGACTTCACAACTAGGGAAATGTCACACTTTTGGAAGCTTAAAAGGGACCTTAATCCATATCAAAAAATGCCTAGAAAACATGGAATGAAAGGTATAAGAAGGTTGGACAAAGAAGAGCTCAAAAGATGATGGAGAGGTGAAAAGGGATAGTTGTCTGGTGCCAGGAACAACCTATCCTGACTGGAATGGGAAGCTTCCCTACAATAAGAAAGTGGCATTCCGGTACTTCAGTCCTTCTATGTCTGGCACCATCTTGGTTGATTCAGCGCCGCCGGATGCCACCATTCCAACAGTAACCTTCTCAGCTCTTCTCTCATGTTTCAGTTGTATTTCTTATATAGTTTAGGGCCCTTTTATGCAATTAAATTCTAGAATAGTTTATTTAGGGTTTTGACTATAAATAGTTTATTTAGGGTTTTGTATTCAAGATAATTAACTTTGAATGAAAAATATCCATCCTTGATACCCACTGCATTACTCTACTTCTCTCTTGGGTAACATGGATATTAAACCACAAGGAGTGTAAATAGATAGACAATCTTTGCTTGCCTTCCGGTACTTGTCTCCATATGGTCTTGCAATATTTTATTCCATTGTGACATACAAATTCAGAAAAGAAGCACCAAAGTACATCTATAGTAACCATTTTTCAGATTCCTTACTTGAGGTGGGTGTCAATCATGTGTAAGCCTATCATACTGCAGCTAGGGTTTCCTAAAGTTGGTCGGGAGCTTGTTTCTAGATTCGGGCCGAGGAGATACCTAGGGTTCGCTGCCCACTTCTTGTAATAATCTATGCATATATAGTGAAATAATAACAAACAAAGATAATATGAAATAGTGTAACACAAAACAATTAAGAGCAGAGAAATGATCATCATTTCTATAACATTCATGAATTAGAAATTGCATTTTTTTTTAATGTCAAATTGTAAAGATCTAAATAGCTTTGGAAAAGAGCTGAAAACATACATGCGAACTCTACGTATTTACCTAGTACAATTTCTAAAGCAGGAAGTTGTACGCATAGTCCTGCTTTACAGTAATATGCATGGAAGAAGCATTAATTCTCATGTGAAACTTTTTCGTATTATATATAGTAACCAGAAACAAAATAGAATAATTTTTACTTCTTAGTTGTGTAAATCTTGGTGTTGTGTCTATCATATCAGTCTTGTTGGATTACCATGTAGTCTTTACATATAATTACCATATAGTCTTTATATATAATTTTTCCCTGTGTGTGAAATTCTCTTTTGACAATGCCTGCTAATCAAGTACTTGATGTTTCTATGCTACTTAAGCCTTGTTGTGTGATTTAATCTGCGTATTATTACTAATGTACACTGAGCATGTTTTGCAAAGCATTTGATGGATTATCAAATTTTAAAGCTATGATAGGTATTAATATGTAATGGCTTATATATGCTTCTCTTTATCACTAGTTTAGTCCTGGTCATTTATTTGGTTACATTCTTTCTCTATGATTTTGTTACTGCAATTATAGAGATGCAAAAATTATATTATCAGAAACCCCACATCTTGCAGTGCTATTTTACATCAATTGCACTCTTAAAAAACCGGTTGTGACACTGAGTGCAGGGACAAGGTATTTTTGTCCCTTCAACTTGGTCCTTATATTGATTATGGACGCAATACGAAGCATCCATATTAAGAAGCCAACTAACCCCTTTTCATGCACTCTTGACAAAAAATCAGTACTATCTTGATTATGGATGCAATACGACATTAGTTATTAATCAAATATCCACAATGCACCTTGATATTGAAACCTAAGCTGTTAAATGATTGACCACCAACAATCGATATTGTTTAAACATGTTTTTAAAATGATAGTGTAATCATATTTGAAATACATCAAATGAACCTTCACATTTAAAGCTAAAGTGAACTTTCAAGTAACTTGTACTATTTTATCCAAAAATGTTGTAAATATATTATGATTTTTTACTACATATTATTCTTAAATTTCTCCTAAAAAGTGCATTTCTATAGCAAGGAAAAACTCATGTACTAGAAATATGACAGAGTTTACTATAATGGTTCACATTTAAACATATAGCAGAATTTATGACTACAATGGGACAAAAATTCATATTGATGACTACAAATTTACTTAACACAAATCCAGAAAGCACAACATTTAATATATGACCAGAAAATCTGCTAGAAATGCTCCTAATGTTGACTAAATTAATTCTTGCTAGAAATTTGGCTATCTCATGGTTTTGTTGAAAATATAATCATGATTTATTTCTGTGGTTGAAATATCAACCATGTTTTACACAATTTTCTTTATACTCATTTTCTATGCATAATAAGGTGTTAATGATGCTAAATCAACTTCTGCATTTCTTTCGTTTAATGTCACTGACTTCTAGTTCTAAAAAGTCCTCAACATATTCAACATGTGACAAGGTATTAGTTTTCTAGCACACTATTAATTTGTGTACATAGAAGTACTTTGACTCTTATATTACTAAAAAGATTGCCTCCAAAATTGAAGAATGTGTCGAAAGTATCCTGTATTCAATTTAACTTTTCCAAGTTTAAATTCAAGAACAAAAAATCATTTGTCATCAGGCCATGTGGAAGAAGAAAGCATCTAGAAAGGGGAAGTAATTAAGAAAGGGAGGTTATTCTCCTTCAAGTAGATAAAGTTACCCCTCCATTTTCATAGGATTGCCAGTTTGTAAAAGCAGTTTTGCACATTTTTCTAATAATGCTGTTAATATTATGGAGACATATGTTAAAATATGTAATTTCACATCAAACAAAAAAGACATGTTATTTCCAACATGAAAAACAAATTTAGAAGTTTCAACCTATAAAATTTCAGGCTACAACAACAAAAAATAGAAAATTTGAACCATCAAACCTAAAAATTTTATGGATCTATCAGCTTTAAGCATATACTAAGAGGAAACATAGATTGTCAACCGTGAACATATTAGAACTCAAAAAAGAGCACCATAAAATGATAGTTTCATATCATGCAATTTCATTGATTTCTCAATTATGATAAATTTTAATGTTCTGTGCATATGCTTTGAATTACATCAAACAGTTTCATGTAATATAAAAGCAAAATTGAATGATGTTTCAGGCAATAACAAAGCAATAGGTTAATACAAGGAAGGGCTATGAATTATATACCTACTTGCAACTAATATACCAGAGACATTTCCAAATACAAAAAGGAGCCTATTAAGTCTTTGGTACTACTCTGCAACATAAAAGCAACATAGAAAGGCGTTCAATGGTTGTGAACTTCCAATGAACTTAAAATAAATAGCATAGAAATATGATATTATGGTAATAACCTTATACCATTCTCATATAGCAATGGTAAGTGGACACTACCTGAATATATACCCAATCAATGTTTCTTCACAATTGGGTCACCTGCAAATAGTTTGAATCTATGTCACTTAGGAGAATAAAAATAAGATATATATAAATATATATATATATATAGATGTTATATATAAATGATCCTAACAGATGCCATAGAGCACTTCATGAAAGAAGAATCATTCCAATAAAAAATATGACCACTGAGTCAAAGAATAGATTTATAGAAGCATGTTTTTTTGTGTTTCCTACATCTTTGCTACAAAATTTCAAACGCATAATAGCTTTCACATATTTGACTCCGTTGTAGAAACTATTTACTGTCTTTTCTCCATATTGATGTATGAGAAATTGGCAGAGAAGTAAGAGATGAAGAAACTAAGAGGACATGAGATCACATCAAAATTCCCAGCTATAAATTGAATAAGAGAGGATAAAGACGAGTAAGATATAATCGAAGTAGTATATAAAACAAAAAATCATGTCCTTTGGTCATTCAATTGGCAAGCTTTAACAACTATGAGCTTAAGAGAATATAAATACAAAAGGGTTCCCTACTTATATTCTAACCAAAAAATAAGAGATGAAAGCCTTGATGTTAGTAATAGTAGATACTTGTGAACAACGGTTGTGAAATCCATTTCCAGTTTGCTTTTCATGAACTGAAAAGAACATTGACATCTACCGGTTTACTTTGTGTAAATATTTTGAGTTATCAATCAATCATTCCGTACCTATATAGATTACTTCTATGAATCTATGACATATACATTAAACATTTTAAGTGTGAAGTTCATTGTTCTAATAATAAGTAGTGCAGGAATCCCTCTGTTCAAGAATAGATATCTTCATTTCACTTGGTGCAAATGTTAGGTGTGACTCCGACCACTTGACATCACAATATAGCCATAAAATTGAGAAACAAAACTAAAAGAAAAAGAAAACTCCATCATTTGATTTAGCAACTAGTTATACGAAGCTAGACTTATTAACATATCTGAAATTAAGTACAAAGAAAATTTCTAGATTGGTAAACAAATAAATCTTCAAATAACATTTTTAGTCCTTGACATACTTAATGCAAATTCTGTCATTCTTTTCCCTATAGAAAGAGAACTTTATGTAAGGAAAGGATAATATCAAAAGTATTATATTATGAATAAATGTCCATGATACTTTATGGTAACATCAGTGTACCTTTCCGTAAAGTTTTCTTAATATGATTCTAAATTAAAATGACATTTAGAAAACCTTTAGGCAAGTAATAAGCAGAGATCCTAGTTGCCGAAGAAGAAACAACAACATATCCAACCTTAAAAATCTACCAATATGAATACAGAAGAAGGTAACTAAATCGGAACACTTGCTTATTTTTGACATTAAACCAACAGTATCAAAGTTCAACACATAGACATAAATTTGAATCTAGAAGCCAAGCATATGATCACATTAGCATTTATGCTCATTCGAAAGGTTTTCTACTGTTGAATCTTCAAAATAAACAAATCTTGCTTCCTTAGTCATTGGAAATTCCATGTACTGATTTTTATTCTTCTCAACTTTGTCTCACACTGTTTTGCTAGCTATGCCTACATATCTTTAGACATAAATAGGTAAGAATGAGGTTGAGATACCTCCAATATCAAAATCTAAACAAACAGCCAAATTTATGGGGTCCTTCCCTATAGAAAAAAGGGAATGGAAGAATTGAAGCTTTGTATGCCAAAGAAATACCAAAGAAAAGATCAACATAAAACCACTCAATTAAATACCCCATCTTTCATAATACGTTGTTCCACAATCAAGCTCTTGAAGCATTACTCTACCAATATACTCCAAGGATGTAAACTAAAAATCAAATTCTTAGTGCAGGAAAACCATGAATGCCAAAAGAAAAAGAACAGCAATGCCACCAAAATGAAAAAGAACCAAAGATGATAACTTGGGTGACCAAAAGAAAGGGAAAAAGACCCCCCCAATGGAAATACCACAGTTGATTAACAAGATACTTTGAATCAAAAGTTCAAAAATAGAGCCCAAAAATCCGGTTGAAGACAAAGCAGGGGTGTCCTTGGATTGCTTCCCCCCCACCCCAGAGATCGTCATGAGAACGACCACAATTGCTTTCTCCAAACTAGTTTGAATGATCAATTTATGTAGTTTCCTCTTCTCAGAGCTACTTGAAGGGTACAAAATGAGTTTTAGAGAGAAGTCGTCCTTCCAATGAGTTTCTCTCAACACCAATAACGGGTGTGATTGGTCACACCATTTTTTCCTCCATTCTCCATCCATCAGCAAATAAAATGTATATGTCAATTTGAGTTCATTTTTTGTTCAAAATCAAAAAAATTTGTTCATCCCATCTTAGATGGATGGTTTAATTTGATTTCCAAAAAAAAAATTTCGTTTTTGAGTGAAAAAATGAACTCCAATTTAAATGTGCATTTTACGGAATTAGATGACACCATCCAAACCGATGGTGTATCCAATCACACCCTTTCTTTCCGGTTTAAGGTCTGGGTTTGAGTATTGTCAAAAGAAAAAAGTTAAAGAAAACTAACCTTTTGCTTAACTCTTTTTTGGCTTTGTTGGCGTGAGAGAAATCCAAGGCAAGATTCTAAGAGATAATTGTAAGATATCTGGTATTGATTATATTTCTTGAT
>JAWZTD010025173.1:4178-16769 GCA_035221335.1 Echites panduratus
ATTCAAGTTGAAAGATAATTGGAGAAAAGAAAGCCATCAAATATGAAATCTCATGGAAGCTCAAGTCATACCATATCTTTATCAACTAAAGTGCAAAGTTAAAAGAATTGAACCAAATCCCTTGGTGCGAGAGATAAAGAAGAAACATGGAGTTATAAGTAAGACCTTTGCATAATCCTTTAGAAGTTGATACCTCAAATGCTTCTAGTGCCATGATTATAGGCACCAGGTGTCACAATGCCCAAAATGGGAGAAAATGATGCCTAAAAGTGAAGATACCTCAACAACCAATGAAGGGGAAGGTGAAGTGGTTCTTCAATAAATTGTAGAAATTGAGCAAGTCCAAGAGTTTCGAAGTGAAGTAAAATATGGAAATGAACATGTGCCACTTGTTGAATGGGAAGCTGAAAATGTACAAGTGGAACACGATGAAGAGAGAATGAAAGAAAAGATGGAGGAGTTAAATGTAAAAGAAGAAGAGATCACAAAAGAAAATAAAGAAGAGAAAGAAGAACAAGAGAAAATAGAAAAATGAGAGCATGAGAGTGAAAAAGATCTTGAGAAGCAAAATGAGAAGAAAAATGAGAAAGAGAAAAAAAAATGAAAAAATGAAAATGCTTTGACCTTTATGATGGACAAAGAGACTTTTATACCCACTTATAACATTGACTATTCATTTTCTAGTGTTCTTGTACCTAAATTTTAGGATTTTGAATGCATAATCATTTAGAAGGAAGGCAAGGACAACTTGGCGATGAGTGAGAAGCTAAAGTGGTACACTCTTATATCCACATTTTGATAAATTGCTGAATTTTGAACATGGTGAAATATGATTGTGGAAATGCTTATGCAGTTTAGAAGCAAGTTGCTTCAGTTGAAATTCTTGAGGATAATGATACCTTGGTTAGAGAAAGTGAGTCGTATTCTTCTATAAGTCTTGATGGATTTCAAATTTGTAAAGGAGTCATATGTGAATCAATATGATTTTGTAAATGCTTATCCTAGATGTGACCGAGGTGCGCTTGTTGGATCTTTTAAGCGTGTTGATTTTTTGACCAGTGAGAGTAAGATGCACATTTATAAGAGCATTTTGAACGATATGCTAGATCTCAAGCTTGTTTGGGAATCATATATAAAAGAGCATGCTTGTGATGTTGTGCTTAATGTTGATGAACAAGTTGATCATATTGAATTCCATGAGAATGTTGATTCTTTTCTAGGAGGAGATACTTTGTTAATGCCTATGGATTCTATATTATGACTTCTTGTCCATTGATCTTCATAAAAATATTTTGAGTTATATCCTTATGGTTTTGAATTACTTGAAGTGCATGATTGAGCATATATTTGAATCTTACATGAATAGACTTTCTAAATTTGTCTTGGATGATCAACTATTGTGGATCTTTGATATTATAATTCTTGATAGAAAAGTATATCTCTGTGGTCTTTTGTGCATATTTTTTGTTGATCCCAAATGTTTGATTATCTTGTTTGAAATGTACTTCATCATGATTCATATGAGGAGAAAGTCTATGCTATGGGAGAATGAATGTGTGCTGGAAATTTATGGTGAAGCATGTCATGTTGAGGCATATATATGTTCTTGTGATAGCAACATGAATGCATGGATTGTATATATTATTGTGATTCCTATATTTAAATCTTATAGTGCACATGATTATTTGCTTAGAGTTATTTGCTTAGAGTGGGAACTTTATGTTTTTTTTATTGTTCCAAGCATGATTAATTCATTGAATTGTTGAATCTTGAGAATCATGAAATTGGTTTTGAGAGTTATGATAGTCCTAGATTCTCTAATATCTTGTGTAAAAAGCATGTTTTAGGACTACGTATGACAAAAGAAGCCTATGATTCTTGGAGAATGCTTATTGAAATCTTGTGAAGAGGTGTTTTATAATTGTTGTTTAATGAAGTTGTTGAACCTTATGTTGATCATATCAAGGTGTATAACTTGTTTCTTATCTTTATTTGGCATATTTGGTGGAGTAATATGATGCTATGATTTGCATTTTGTGCCACCAATAAAGACTTGTTAAGGACTTGAAACATTTTCTATCCTTGAATGAGAACAATATTGCCCTTGATTTGTATTGATTTTTGAAACTAGTGGATTTGGGAAAATCCTAAGGAAGAAAATCTTAGATAGTGGAGTAGACTCACTATTGTGATTTGCACCACTATTTATCTTTGTGTCCCTTACTTTTATCTCACTATTTATTGTGTGTCATCCTTTGAAAATCAAGTGTTTGATATTTTTTCTAAACAAACCAATTTTCAAATTTGCTACAAGAGTTTTTATATTTCCAAAAACTTTCCGAAAAAAGCTAATTCGCATCCTTAGTTTTTTCAATAGTTATCAAAGAAGGCATTTTTTTTTAGATTACACTCCTCGAAGGAAAAAGATCTCATGGCATCTTCAAACAATTTACCTTATGCTGAAGGCTCCTCTACCCATAGATCCCTTTTATTTGATGGAACTAACTATGGTTGTTGGAAAAATCGTACTCGTATCTATGTTGTCTCTATTAAATATAAATTGTGGAATATCATCTCAAATGGCCCCATTGTTAATACAAAGAAGGAAGACAGTGTCAGTGTGCCTAAGACGGAAGACAAATTTGATGATGAAGATGAAAAGGAAGTGAGTCTCAACTATCAAGCCATGAGTATCCTATCATGTGCTCTTGATGCAAAGGAATATAATAGAGTGAGTGATTTTGAAAACGCTAATCAAATGTGGAAGTTACTCAAAGTGACTCATGAAGGAACCAACCAAGTTAAAGAATCAAAGCTTTCACTCTTTGTTAGAGAGTATAATAAGCTCTTCAAAATGAAACAAAATGAATCTATTACTAAATTGTTCTCAAGATTCACGAACATCACCAACGGTTTGAATTCTTACTAAAAGAAATACTTCCTGGGTGAACAAAATAGAAAGATTCTTGATTAATTACAAAGGCTTGGGAAGCAAAAGTGATTGCTATAGAAGAATCAAAGAACCTAAATCTTCTCCAAACAAAGAAACTTATTGGATCTCTCCTTACACAATAAATGAAACTTAAGATTAAGGCTGATCTAGAAGAAGAAGATAAAGGGAAGAAAACCTTAGCTTTCAAATCCATCAGTGTGGAAATTGGAAAAGATGATTCTTGAAGTGATGTGAAAGATGAAATCAATGAAGATGAATATAGAAAGGGGTACCTCAAGAAGGACTTCAAGAAAAGTGCTCAAAAATTGTCAAATGGAGGGTCTAGCAACAATGTACAAGCTAGACATTGTTACAATTGCAATTGTACCGGACATTTGATTGAGGAATGTGAATATCCTTACAAGAAACATTAACAAGATAACAAAAAAGGAAGAATATTTGAAACAACATGGGATCAAGTAGATAGTAAAGATGAAGGTGACGAGGAACAACAAGAAAGAGCTAATATTTGCTTCATCACTATCGATGATGAGGTAAATGATTCTAATCATAAAAATGATTGTGATAGTGACAATGATGATCCTTATGATGTCTTGAATGAGTCACTTGATGAGTTTAAGAAACTAAACAAAAGAAATATGATTTTAAGAAACCAAGTTGAGAATTTAATTAAGGAAAACAACCTTTTGCAAGAAGAAAACAGGAAGTTATTGATGACATTACGTGAGTTAGAAGAAAACAAAAAATTCATTACATGATCTATTGATTCCCTTATTATTGAGAAAAATGAACTTAGAGATAAAGTTAATGTTCTTGACACTTGTTGAGCATGATTTATTGAAAAAGAAAGTTGATGATTTGAATGATTGTCTTTCCAAGTTCACATGTGGAAAGGATAATTTAGATAAATTATTTGGTGTTCAAAAGACCAATGGAGATGAATACGGATTAGGATATTCACTTCCCCACATGCATACACACACTAGAAATCACTTCTTTAAGGCCCTCATCTTACAATATGCAAAATGTATATTGCTCTTATTGTAACAAAGTGGGTCATGTTATTTTAAAATGTCATCCTAAAAGAAAAATTGAATCCAGAATGAAATCTATTTGGAAAGTCAAAGATCATGTCACCACTAACCCTCAAGGACCCAAAAAGATTTGGGTACCTAAGGTTTCCTCTTCTACTTGGATATAGGTGTGTTTGAAGTCCAAGGAAAAAACTTCAAATCAAGGGCACCAAATGGCTCTTTGATAGTGGATTCTCAAGACACATAACTGGAAATGCTTCTTTACTGGAAGACTTCACACCTAAGGATGGAGGCTAAGTTCTTGGAGTGGGCAATGTAGTTAAGGCACCCTTCCCTATCATAAAAAATGTGTGATTAGCTGATAGTCTTAAATTCAACTTGTTAAGCATTAGTTAACTTTGTGATAATGGTCTATATGTTGTTTTTAAAAAGGATTCTTGCTCTGTTTCGAATGAATCTCTTTGAAAAATAGTCTTTCAAGGAAAAAGATTTGGAAATGTTTACACTCTTTATTTTGTTGGTCTTATTTCCTTTTATATGAAGTGCTTAGCTATAAATGACAATGATGGTTACTTGTGGGATCGTAGACTAGGTCATGTTAGTATGGATTTGCAAAATGATTTATCTAAACATGAACTTCTTAGAGGACTTCCAAAAATTGTTTTTCAAAAAAATAGAATATGTGATGCTGGTCAATTTGGTAAACAATCAAAGGTTTCTTTCAAACCTAAAAGGGATATTTCTACATCAAAACCTTTCAAACTCATTCACATAGATTTGTTTGGTCCTATGAAGTCTACTAGTCTTGGTGGAAAGAAATATGCTTATGTGTTAGTTGATGATTATTCTCATTTTACTTGGGTCATTTTGCTTGTTCAAAAGAATGAAGCCTTTGCTTGTTTTGAAGTCTCTCCAAAAAAATTCAAAACTTACTTTATTGCAAATTGGTCTCCATTAGAAGTGACAATGGTAGAGAATTTCTCAACAAAAGCTTTGCTACTCTTTGTGATGATTATGGTATTTCACATAATTTTTTGTCTCCTAAAACTCCCCAACAAATTTTGTTTGTGGAAAGAAACGGTACAGACCATGCTTTGTGAAAACTTTTTTCCAAAATATGTTTGGACTCAAGTACTTAGAAATTTTATCAAGAAAACTCCATAAAAACTTCTATTCGAATACTCTCCAAATATTTCTTATTTCAAAGTGTTCGGGTGTAAATGTTTTATTCTCAACACCAAAGAAAATCTTGCAAAATTTGATAGCAAATATGATGAAAGGATATTCTTGGGATATTCTTAAAACAAAGAGGCATATTGGATCTATACCAAAAAAAACCTTGGTTGTAGAAGAATCAATTAATGGTACCTTTGATGAATCTAACATCTACACCTTGAGAAACGATTTTGAAGATGAAGTAGGTACATGTGAAGATATAAAATTGATTGAAGCAAGAGACTGTGAATTTAAAAGCAATGAAGAACAAGAAAATGTGGAAGAAAACCTTCAGAAGGATGTTGATGAAAGGATGAGAAAAAGGACAAAATGGTCAAAAGTCAAAATGACCTCCGAAAGGATTAGGAGTTTGCCATTCATTATCCCAAAGAATTGATCATTGGGCAGCCATCACAAGGGGTAAAAATTAGGAGAAATTTTATTGATAATCTTGCTCTACTTTCCTATATTGAGCTAAGGATCATTGGCGAGGTTATTGATGATGCTTTTCAGAGTATGGCCATGCAAGACGAATTGATTCAATTTGATAGAAGTCAAGTTTGGCATTTGGTGCCAAAACCTAAGGACCATCAAGTCATTGGTACCAAATGGGTACTTCGAAACAAACTAGATGAGGATGGGAAGGTTATGAAAAACAAAGCTAGATTGGTTGCTCATGGATTCAATCAAGAAGAGGGCATTGATTATGACAAGACTTTTGCCCTTATTGCTAGATTAGAATCTATTATCATGCTGTTAGCTTTTGCATGTTTTAAAGGTTTCAAACATTATCAAATGGATGTCAAAAGTGCCTTCTTAAATGGCTTTATTGAAGAAGAAGTTTATGGTGAACAACCACCTGATTTTGTGAATGAACTATTTCCAAAATATGTCTTCAAGCTTACAAAAGCTCTACATGGTCTGAAACAAGCTCCTAGAGCTTGATATAAAAGATTGAATGGTTTCCTTATTCAAAATGGTTTTTCAATTGGAAAGGTTGACACTACTCTTTTTATTAAGTTGAACAAAATTGGCAATATTTTACTTGTTCAAATATATATTGATGATATTATATTTGGTGCTACTAATGAATCTTTGTGCAAGGACTTCTCACTTATTACACAAGATGAATTTGAGATGAGCATGATGGGAGAATAAAATTTCTTTCTTGGATTACAAATCAAATAAACGAGTGAAGAAATCTTCATGAATCAAGCAAAGTATACAAGGGAGCTTCTTAAAAGATTCAAAATTAATGAAGCAAAAGTCTTTGGCACTCCTCTAAACATATCTACCAAGCTGGACAAAGATGAAATGGGTAAGAGGGTAGATGAAAGCAAGTATAGAGGTATGATTGGTAGCTTACTTTTAGTTAATTGCTAGTAGACCAGATATTATGTTTGTTGTATGTTTTTGTGCTAGATTTTAATCATGCCCTATGGAATCTCATCTTTATGTTGTTAAAAGTATTCTTAGATATCTCAAAGGGACTTGTGATTATGGTTTGTGGTACACTAGAACCACGATCTTTGATTTGATCTAGTATTCCGATACGGACTTTGCCGGTTACAAAGTCGAAAGAAAGAGTACTAGTGGAACTTGTCAATACTTAGGTGGGTGTCTAGTGTCTTGGCATGGTAAAAAAACAAGCATGTGTCTCATTTTCCACTACCAAAGCAGAGTATATAGCAGCGGCTAGTTGATATGCACAAGTGCTTTGAATGAAGCACACTTTATTTGATTATGGTCTTAAATTTGAGCATTTGCAAATTTTTTTGTGATAATACTAGTGCTATTGATCTCTTAAAAAATCAAGTTCACCACTCTCGCACTAAATGCATTGATATTAAACATCATTTTCTTTTGGAAAATGTACAAAAACATCATTTTCTATTGAATATGTGTGTACAAATGAGCAAATTGGTAATATTTTTACTAACCCTTTGTTCAAGGATCAATTTACAAGGTTGAGAAAGGCTTTAGATATCTCAAAACTCTATGACTAATTTTTTTTCTTTTTTTTGAATATGAGTTTAAGCAATACAGGTTTTGGACTCAAATCAGAGGAACTGGATCGTCCATCCTATATGGTATGAAGTGTCCAAAATCATTTTGGTAGTGAAATGGATACAAAAATTGACTTTTTAGACTCAAAAGAACCAATTTTGGATCGTCAGCTTTAAGAAGTTTTTGTATATATCCTTGTTTACTCAAAATCACTCATTGGGTCAACCCATTTGCACAAAAAACTACATTGTTCCACTTAAAGTCAACCCAAATCTTTCTATTTCAAAAACTACATCGTTTTCACAAAAAAAGAACTTGAATTTGAATCTTTTCAAGAATACTCAAGTAGCTACCCAAATTCTTTTTTCACCCAATGTTTGAAACTCATCTAAACCCTTGTTCCCAAACACATTTTCTTTCTTCTTCAAAATTGCTTCAAGTCTCCATCACTGATTATGCCTATCACCACCAGTGTTCTCCAATAGTAGTCACTGTGGTCGCTGCTCACACAACTGGGAGAAAAAGGCAGCTTAGGTCATCATCATCAGTGCTCTCAACCGTCGCCTACGCTTCGCCGCTCCACTCATTGCCGACTTAGTCCTCAACTAGTGGCATAGACCACTGCCTTCAACTGGGTTCCTTCACCACTTTCAACTCTCTCCAAAAGAACCTTCAAGGATATACAACGTTATATAAGAAAAAATGAAACTTGTAGCATTCATGCATGACTTCAAGGCTTTTGAAACCCATGAAGAGGAGTGCCATGATTTGTTGCATCGTGTCAAAAATATTGAGGCTATCATCGGTGGTGTGACAAAGGGAAGCAAAAGTTGCCAGTTTCAGCTTGACGCTCTTTGCGAAAGGCTGCGACAGACACCCTAAAAACACTTGGACATTTCTTTTATTTGTTTTTGCTATGGTACTATGACTTATCATATCTAAGTTTTTTTTTTTTTTGGGTGGCTTAACTTTTGTAGTTTATCTCCCTATCTAAGATTATAATATATGAAGATTCTATGACTCTTGAGTTTTGTTGGGATTTATGCCTAAAAAGACTAAAATTTTTTTGTAATTGAGGATTTAATAAAATTTGAGATGTTGTTTGAATTATTTTTAATATGCATATTTATGCCATACAATAAGGTCTAATTTGATTTAAATAGGTGATCTATATGTTGGGACGTTCAACATAGTAAGGTATGGTTTACAGGAAGTTTAAATCATAAGGAATTGTTCTTGGTCGGTTAATGGAATTGGGATTTTCATTAAATAAAGGTCATAACATTAGTCTCCTTTAAGTAGAGTGAGATACCTTTACTCATTAGGTAGCCTTCCCGAACTATTTGTGTTAACACATTTTGTGTGTGTAGAACTGGGCTATACAGTGATTGGTCTCTAAAGGTACTATCAAAGAAGAGAGTGTTGGGATTTATGACCAAAATGACTAAGAATTTTTTGTAATTATTGATTTAATAAAATTTGAGATGTGGCTTGATTTGTTTTTTTATGCATATATTTATTTCATACAAAAAGGTCTAATTTGATTTAAATAGGTGATCTCACTAGCAGAAAATATGCCTTTTGCGGAAGCCACATATGCAAGAAAAGCAGTCGTATATGTTATAAAAGACGGCCCCAAGGCCATTGAGAATGATGGATTAGAAAAAAAGATTCGATGAAGAAAAGATTCGGCATCGTAAAAAACTTTAAATCCGACACCCTAGAGAAAAGATTTTTTTGTGACACGACTATCGTTTAAGCTGTTGTATATATACAACAAGTATGATGACCCTTTGAACATCGTACACCACTCAATTATTATGGCAGCCCTGTATAAGTATCCATTTTTGTAGATTTGTTCATGTCATCATGTATATGTAGTTTTTTTTAAGTTTATATACGATGGCTCTTGAACCATCGCATATAATTTTAAATAATTTTTTTATTAGCTTGAAAATTATATATTAATGTTTTTATTGTTTCATTCTTGAAAGACTTAAAGCTGTACATATTTTGCATGAACATCTCCATTTTCATTTCCATTTAAAAATTGCATTCATGAGAAGCCATTTAAGTAATGAAATTTAAACCATAACATAATATAAATATCCTTAACAAACCATAGTAGAAATTAACATTCAATCAACGATCACAAAATTTAAATATCCTTAACAAACCATGGTAGAAATTAACATTCAATTGACCATAACAAAATATAAACATCCTTAACAAACCATAGTACTAACAAATTGTCAATGAAGTATAACAAAATATAAATATCCATAATGAAGTTGAATATGGCAATGCTTCTTTGATTGTCAAGCAACCTTATTTACGACACACAAAAACAACAGCTATTCCAGTGAGTCTAGCATATCTAAATCCCAATTTCAATACCTGCAACTTATGAAAATAGTACATCATTTATTGCTTGGTAATTCAAACCTAAAATCTGAATTTTCCCATAATTTCAAACCTTAATTTTTGCTAATTTATCAAATCAGAAATTTCTTTCTTTAGCTTTCTGGATGTGATTGTTCGTTACTAGAAACATGAGAAGAAGATAACAAATTGAATAAAATTTATAGATTAAAAGAGCATTATCCCAATAAAGGTTCACATACCACTGTCTACAATATCTAAAGACCAATAAAATCTAGATGGATTTTGAGAGGAACAGAGAGTCATGTTCATCACGATCAGCAATTGCCATTGACAAAAGACCCATGCCATCATGCTTCAGCTGCTTCAGCTTGGGAGACTCATCTAAAACAAATATCCAATTCTATTAGCATCAGAATGAAAAAAAGTGTCAATCCTTAACATATTTTAGCAAAACCATCCAAATAACAGAAACACAGACAGAGACGTTACAGTCTCTGTTCAACTAACATATAAAACAAGCTATCTAAAACCTGAAAAGAAAAAACTCAGAGAATAATTTTCACGGAATCCAAATGAGACTATAATTCAAAAATTGTGGCAACCAAAGTACATGGTATTAATTTCCAAGGGAAAATTATATCTAACCATCAGCCAAATTAAATGAAATACCAAGAATAGAAAAATCAAGAAATGCAGCTAAACACCAGAAATTTAGTACATGCTTCAATTGTCCATGTTTTATAAAATAGTAAATTGCAACTTTAGTATTGAATTATCTAGTTATGCCTCTGGTGGTTGGCTAAGTTAAGGGCCTGGCTTAAAATATGTTACAATGTAAACCTCTATAGGAAGCCAAGCATCATTGCAACAAATAAAGCAGAGGTATTAATATGGCAAATCACAGAATAAAACATGAAGATAGATACCTAAATTACAATGAACATGCATACCTCAAATACATGAACGTGCATCAAGGTGGTTGGCTTTCGGTGTGGTCTAAATCATCATGCTTCTTACTTGTCGAACCAACCCCGAGTGAAGTTTGACCATTATTAACTGTATCTAGTAGGCCCCATTGGGACCCATCCATGCAAGAAATGCCCTCAATTCCTCCTCCACCTTCTCTTTTACTTGTTCTTGCATTTTAGCCTTCAAATCAACCTCCAACACTTCTTTCTCATGCTGAAACTCATCCATTTACATTTTCTCCCATTCTAAATCCTTTGCCCAATTAACCCTCATCCGCTCAACCTCTAATCCCAGTGCCCTAGCCTGTGACTGCTTTAATATAGAAGATGAGGGCCCTTTTCCAATACAACGTGCATGACCCTTTCTATCCTTTCCAATTGTGGAAGTGAAGATGTCTTCCTTTGAAGCAAGGGTGTGGGAATCATCAGGCATGGCATCATACTGATTATCCATTTGAGTTTGCAAAAGAAACAAGTAAAATCATGTAAGTGGTGCATTAATTATAGTTTTTATAAGAAAAATGACAAGATGAATATAACGAGTGCATTGAATTCAAATAAGACTCACAATTAAGTTCTGCTTACCCTTATCCATAGAGGTTGAATCTTTCTTTTTCCTCGTGGCAATGAACACATCTAACGGGTTTGTTTCCTTTCCATCGTGGGATATCTGTAACTTGCATAGTAATAGGTTAAACACATAGTACTGGAAATTGTTGGTTTGCTTGGTTCAAAACATTTCCATGGTAAAGATATTTAGAACCCCCATCTAGGTATACATTTCTAATGTAAAAGTTTGCATCATTTAATTTTTATTTTGAGCTCCTTGAAGTATATAATGGAACTTAAGTTCTTTCTTAGAACCTTCTAGTGGTGCATTTAATAGTGATAATGTTTCATTTTTTAATTGATAGACAAATGGATCCTCATGTTTTTTTAAAAAAAATTAAAACGAAGACTTGGAAAGAATAATTTTTAATTTGAGAACTCAAAGTTAAAAATTTTTGGAAAATAAGGGAGAAATAACACAAAGTCAATTTTTTGGAAGAAACCTGTGAAAAGGGTTATAAAGAAAGATTCATGCTCTCATGAAAATGATTTGTGTGGAGTAGTACTACAGGATTAAGGCTAGAAAATTAGAAGGAGAAAATTTTTTTAACCTTAATTTGGCATGAAAAGGTATAGAAAATAAAACCATATAGTATAGTCATTATATATATAATTACATTAAAGGGTTTTGGTACAAAAGGTTATTAACTTTACAGATTACACAAGAACATACCTTGATCTCCTCCCACAACTGCTAGTTGGTCTCCATCAGCACATCTGTGAATGCTATATAGGTGATTGGGACCTTATTTCCGAGCTTGGCCAAGACTCATGTTGATGCAAACTGCCTATAGTTATCCCCCACAATTCCACTATCAGGGGACAACTAAACATGGAGGCCATTCCTAGTACCCCACTTGCTTGGCGGTTTAGCAAGTACATAACCTTTTCGATTGGAGCAAGTAATAGTTTGACCTGCTTTGTCAGTCAAAACACACAAAAAGCATTAAAACTTATAATTCTTGAGGTGTATTTAATAGCATGCAAACAATAAATGACCTAAAAGGAAAATTATGAATTTGTAGTTCTCTAGACAACTTTAGCTGAGGTCCTTTCTGCAACCTCTGGTGCATCTACTAGACTTGGTGTATTTTTCACCAACTGCCCCTACGAAGCAAAAAGTGGCCTTGGAATGAGTCTCAATTCTGAAAATTTGTTAAATAGGTGTGACAGAATCAGCCAAATGCATGCCATCATTCTCAGCTTTTGTCTTGGGGCAATGGACTTATTAGCAGTCATCGTCATACTTGGAATGTGAAATGAAGCTGACAATGACGAAAGCCTAGAAGGCCTAACTAATTTCTGTTTTTTTTTTTTTTCTGCAGGGATTCCTGAAGTTTCCTTCAACCACCTATATGATATTAAAAAATAATGTTATAAGTAGCTTTGCCTAATGTCGAACAGAAAGTTTCAAATTCTT
>JAWZTD010025286.1:0-16721 GCA_035221335.1 Echites panduratus
AGTTTGAAGAATCTGGCATTGTTCCTGTACATTTCAAACACCATCCCAACTTGTCCACCATGCTCCAATGTGTTCACGACAGTTGCCAATGCACCGGCCACAATCCCGAATGAGGGGTGCCTGGGGGTTGGGCGGGTGTGGGGTGGTGGAGGAAATTACCTCATTGTCCTTCATCCCCAATTTTTTTTAAGTCTGAAACATTGTTGTCTCCGGTGGTGATCGAAAATACGCCTAAAAACATAAAAAGGACTATATCCGCAAATCAAAAATTTTTTTAGGATCATAAAATCGAAAAAAAATATATAAGGACCATATTATCCAAAACTCTAAATTTCAGGGACTAAATAGGCCAGTTTTCCTTTAGATTAATCTCGATAGGCTAGCATTCCATAAATAAGACAATCAAAGAGTAAATAAACTTAATGAATATGAGAAAGACTACGAATTCGAACTCCTTTATTTTTTTAAAAAAAAGACAATCAAAGGGTAAACTCCTTTATTTCAAAATACAATTTCATATAAGTCACTTAATTAACACAAATTTACATGTGCATTTTTTGCTTTGAGGTTTCCTCACCAAGCTGGACCAGTTTTTTCTCAAGGCCAATTGGTCTATGTGGGCTTATTAAAAAAAAAGAAAGATCTATAAATGGCATTGTCAATTCTGTCAGAACTTCATAAGCACAAAAGTCCTTGGATTTCATACTTGTTCTTCTCACACAGTAAAGGTAAAGTCGAAAGGGAAAGCATTACAAAATTCTCTATCTTGGCCATCACTCTTGTGTTAAGTTTAGCAAAGGTATACAAAAATTTTTGTATTCTCTATTAGGCTCTCTTGTCCTTTTCTTCCAGATTCATGATGCTTTTTGTTTCCCCTAAAAAATTGCAGTGACATCTCTCAAGATCAATCAAGTTCAAACTGGGGTTAAAGTACAAAACAAGACAGAATGAAAAGTGACAGTGAAGAATGACTATATATGTATTCAGATAAATATATAATTATCCTGTTTTAGATTTCAAACTGTTAAATCAATTGATCCTTCAATTTTGACCACTAGAGGATGAAAAACCTAAGGGAGGGTGAATTAGATTTTTATAAACTTTTCCAAATCAAATATTAAATCCCCTTTTGTGAATTTGAAAATTATTTTGGTTTGGACAATTTATCAAACACTTGAAATGCAAAAAATGATATACAATGAAATTCAACAAGATAGGGTAATGAATGCTATAATGAAGCAAGAGACACAAGATTTATAGTGGTTCAAATAACCCTTATGAGTCTAGTCCACTACATAAGGTTCTCTACCTTAGGATTTCACCCAAATCTACTAATATCAATCAACAAGACATTCAAAGACAAACCCAAGTTTTACAAATAATCACAAGCTAGGTTAATCTCTTCTAAGAATTTTGTGTTACAAATACAATCTAGATAATCAATAACATAACAAATCAAACTGTAAAGACTTGAGATGAGTACAAAGAACACTTCCCTTTGGAGTGAGATGAATACAACGAAGCTCTAGCAAGTCACTTGATGATTCTTTGATGCACTAGTTTGTGAATGAATTAAATTATTGAAGCTTGATGAAATTTCTTTCTCTTGAATGCTTTCAGACTTTTGGAATATAAGAGATAGCTTTGGAATGATTTTTCAGACTCAAATAAGCTCTGAGAGCTAAAGTACCAACGGTCATATTTTTGACCTTTATGAATAAAAATTCAAGTAGCAACTTTGGATGCTGATTTAGTTAGTTTGGACGGTCCAAACCTGGGAGGTTAGTGTCCAAAGAAATTCCAGTAGCATTTTGGACAGTCCAAAACTTGGGCAATCAGTGTCCAGAAAAATCGTTTGACCAAAACCATTTGTATTTTTGATATTTCAAAACATAGTGGTTAAAACCCATTCAAAAATACTTAGATAAAAAATTTTTTAAATATGCTTTCATGAATGTAAATATTTTGAAAGATTTAAATGATGATTTTTAAGAGAGCATTTTTTAGTGCAAGAATCATCAAGAAGAAAACTTGGTACAAAGATATAGAATTATTATCCAACCAAGTTACTAGTCTAATTCTTCAAAACTTGAAGTCTTCAAACTTGAGGTAAAGCGAGTATAATCATCAACAAGCACATATGCATATTTCTTGAAACCAAGACTAGTGGACTTCATAGGACCAAATAAATCCATGAGAACAAGTTCAAGAGGTTTTGAAGTGGAAATAACTCTTTTTGATTTAAAGAAAGGTTTTGTTTGTTTACCAAATTGACATGCATCACAAATTCTATTTTTTGAAAAACAATTTTTGGAAGTCTTCTAACAAGTTCATGATTAGATAAATCATTTAATAAATCCATACCAACATGACCAAGTCTACGATGATATAAATAAGAATCATCATCATCATTAATAGCTAGACACTTCATGTGAAGAGTGATAAGATCATCAAAATATAGTGTATAAACATTTCCTTGTCTATTACTATGAAATACTTCTTTTCCAACAGATTCAACTATGATAGAACGTGAGTTCTTTTTGAAAATAACAAGCAGATCATTATCACGTAATTGACTAATGCTTTAGAAGTTATTCTTGAGATTCTCAACTAATCACACATTTTTGATAATAGGGAAAGGAGAGTTACCAATATTACTAACACCAGGTACTTGACCCTTTTTGCTATCACCAAAGGTCACAAAACCTCCATCCTTAGGAGTGAAGTTAACAAGCAAGGAAATATTTCTGGTCATATGTCTTGAACAACCACTATCGAGGAACCATTTTGTGTTCTTAGTTTCAACTCTTTCATTAGACTTCAAGTGTGCCTACATCCATTTAGAGGAAGAAACTTTAGGTACCTAAATATTTTTGAATCCTTGGGGGTTAGTCATCAAGTGTTCTTTGATTTTCGAAATGGATTTCATTCTGGATTCAATTTTTTTCTTGGCATGACATTTTTGAACAATATGTCCAGCTCTATTACAATATAAGTAGCATATTTGTAGAGGATGCCTTAATAAAGTGAGTTTTGGTGTATGATTGCTTGTATGCGTGAGAATATCCCAAACCATTTCTATCACTATGACTCTTTTGAATACCAAGCAATTTATAAAAATCTTTCTTTCTGCATGTGAACTTAGACAAACAAACATTTAAATCATTCACTTTCTTTTTCAATAATTCATGCTCAACAAGTAAGGTATCAAGTTGATCAACTTTAATTTTTAGTTCACTATTCTTAACAACAAGAGAGCTAATGGAATTAATAAGTTTTTTTTTTTATTTTCTTCTAGGTCATGCATTGTAGCTAACAACTTTTTGTTTTCCACTTGAAGGTGATTATTTTCTTCAATTAGGTTTTCAACTATCTGTCTTAACCTTACATTTCTTTTATTCAACTTTTTTACTTCATCAAGCAACTTATTTAGGACATCATAAGAATCATTTTCAACATTATCATATTCAAGTTTAGGAGTAGAGTCTTTTACCTCATCATCAAAGTCCATGAAGCAAATGTTATCTCTTTCTTGTTGATCATCACTTCCTTCTTCTTCACTTTCATATTGATCCCGAGTTGTAGCAAAGGCTCTTCCTTTCTTAACACCCTGTTGCTTCTTTTTGTAAGGATAAGGGCAATCCGCAATAAAATGTTAGGTACAATTGCAATTATAGCAATGTTTAGCTTGTGCATTGTTGCTTTGCCAGCCATCTTGAAGTTTTCAAAATCTTTTCTTGAAGTCTTTCAAGAAGAACCAATTCCCATAAGCACTCTTGAATTTCCTTACAAACGTTTCTAGCTCATCTTCATTCATTTCTTCCTTTTCATCACTTGCAGAAATATCTTTTTCACACATAGACTTGAGTGCCAAGGTCTTCTTTCCTTTATCTTCTTCCTCCAAATCAGCCTTTCTTTTGAGTTTCATTTCATGAGTGAGAAGGGAACCTGTGAGTTCCTTGGCTTGAAGAAGGTTTAAATCCTTTGATTCTTCAGTTGCAATGGCTTTTGCTTCCCATGTCTTTGATAACGAATCAAGAATCTTTCTATTTTGTTCACCCATGGAATATTTCATTCAATAGGATTTCAATCCATTTGTAATATTTGTGAATCTAGTGAACATTTCGGTGATAGATTCAGATAGATTCATTTTGAATGGCTCATAGTCTCTATCAAAAACAGCAAGCTTTGATTCTTTCACTTGATTTGCCCCCTCATGAGTCATTTCAGGTAACTTCCACTCACCCTATTGTATTTCTTTGCATCAAAAGAGCATGATAGAATATTCATGGCTTGATAATTGAGACTCACTTTTTTTTTTTATCTTCATCATCAAATTCTTCTCAATTCTTAGGCACAAGATCACCGTTTTCCCTTTTTGTAGGAACAATAGGACCATTTGAAATAATATTCCATAATTTATAATTAATAGAGACAATACAGATACGAATGCTATTTTTCCAAGAACCATAATTAGTTCCATTAAATAAAGGGGGTCTACGGGTAGAGGAACCTTTGGCATAAGGCAAATTGTTCAAGGAAACCATAGAATCTTTTCCTACCAATTGAAAAACCTGGGGAGGGGGGGTTAATTAGGTTTTTATAAACTTTTTTTGGTTTGGACAATTTATCAAACACTTGAAATGCAAGAAATGCTATATAATGAAATTCAACAAGACAGGGCAATGAAAGCTATAATCAAGCAAGAGACACAAGATTTATAGTGGTTCAACTCACCCTTGTGAGTTTAGTCCACTACCTAAGGTTCTCTACCGTAGGATTTCACCCAAATCCACTAATATTAATCAACAATACATTTAAGGTTACAAACCCCAGTTTTGCAAATAATTACAAGTTAGGTTAATCCCTTCCAAGGATTTTGTGTCACAAAGACAGCCTAGATAATCAATAACACAACAAATCAAACTGTAAAGACTTGAGATGAGTACAAAGAACACTTCCCTTTGGAGTGAGATGAATACAATGAAGCTGTAGTAAGTCTCTTGATGATTCTTTGATACACTAGTTTGTGAATGAATTAAATCTTTGAAACTCGATGAAATTTCTTTCTCTTGAATGTTTCCAGACATTTTGGAGCAGAAGAGATAGCTTCAGAATATTTTTTTAGACTCAAATAAGCTCTGGGAGCTAAAGTACCAATAGTCATATTTTTTACCTTTTTGAGGAAAAATTCCAATAGCAACTTTGGATGCTGATTTAGTTAGTTTGGAAGGTCCAAACCTCGGAGGTTAGTGTCCAAAGAAATTCCAGTAGCGTTTTCGATGGTCCAAAACTTGGGTAATCAGTGTCCAGAAAAATTGTTTGACCAAAACCATTTGTATTTTTGATATTTCAAAACATAGTCATTAAAAGCCATTCAAAAATACTTAGAGAAAAAAATTTTGAAACATGCTTTCATGAATGTAAATATTTTGAAAGATTTAAATGATGATTTTTAAGAAAGCCTTTTTTAGTGCAAGAATCATCAAGAAGAAAACTTGATACAAAGATATAGAATTATTACTCAACCAAGCTATTAGTGTAATTCTTCAAAACTTGAGGTCTTCAAACTCTTTGAGAGGTTAATTCTAGGAAGACTTAGTACTTATACGTGCAATTAATCTTTTTCTTGAGGTACTTTGATATAGTCCAAAATTTCCTGAAATCGATAAACTTGAAGTTTCATTCGTGCTAATTTGTTATCATCAAAATAATTTAATTAAAAGCCTATTAGGGCTTTCAGACAAAATACTTGTCTTCCTTTCGAGGATGACACAATTTATGGATTTATGTCAGTTTTAATTATGCTTGAGATGCACAGTATAATTTTGCTCCCATTTCTAGTAAGGTAGCCTATTCTTAGATGAACAAATATGGTTCTTGAATCTTGATGTCATAAATTTTATCATCTTTATTTTGCAAATGTTAGGGTGAGAATCAGTAATATATCATTTTAACATCATTCCCATCTCTATCCCATCCCTTAGTTTCTCTACCTCTGAAATAAGCAATAACAGGGGCAACAACATGATATTCAACTTCAAATAGATGATTGGTAAATTAACATGCTTTTAAGAAGCTTTAACTGATATATAAAAGAAGTTTTGAAGGCTAAAATTAAGAAAAGTAAGATATTAGAATGAGAAGTCTGTTTAAATAATGTCACTTACTTAATATTAAGTATACTTTTTTTTTAATAAAAAAACTAGAGAAGGTGGGGGGTTTGGTAGATCCCTACCTATCTATTCTAGAAAAGAAAATGTACAAGATGAAGGGAAACCACCACTAGCTTTTCTAGAGAAAAATATGTACAAGATGATGGTAGAGGACTTTGAAATAAATGGTTAGAGACAGTTCCTCTTCTTACAATTGTCAATTAAATATGTCGTAAATATGGAACTTGAATACAATTCAAGTGACATAGCCCCTGAGCAAATATAGGTAAGGAACTAAAAGTATCAAAAGAGTGGTCAGATGTAGATTTGTGTGACAAGTTTGCCAAAAAGTATGCAATTTGATTTGCCTCTTTGTACACAAATCCATTTGAACTTGAACTCTAGTCCAACCTTCTCTATGACAAATTATTAATAATTTTTTATATGTATTACATGAGGTGATGTGTAATTTTTTTTTTTTTGTTTTTCAGTTAAAATTTGCATTTGGTATTTACTTCATTTAATATGCTTTTCAATGTCATCTCCAGATTTGATTTTTACATTTTTTTTTTTCCAATCAAACTTGCATGCTTTCTGAGGATACTTGGAGTGGTTGTTGCTATGGCTATAAATGTTGGGAAAAATCTGAAGAATAAAACAAAGAAAATGGTTTTGAAGCTTGAATCACATTCTTGAGTATAACATCGCTTTTGTATCAAAGGCAAGTTAAGCCATTATATAAAAAAATCTACTCAAGAATACTTTAATGGGATAAAACGATGAAATTCTTTTGAGTATAATAATAGTAGTTATTTTATTAATGTTATGTAGTGAACAATTTCAGTCAAAAAATTTAAAGATTTGGAAAAGATATGTACGAAATAATACAACTTTTCCAAAAGACAAATATGTTTGTCTAATAAACAGATAGTTTAAAATTGGTTTTCATAAAATAGTTTAATATATAAAAAATTAATGTATTTTTAATTAATACACTATTCAACAATAATTCCATTAAATCTAATTGTTACCGAAAAGATTCGATATTAGAAAAACTCTAAGGGAACCTGGAGTGGTGCCACAGCTACAATCATCAATGAAGAAAGCACTTCCTTTCTGGTGCATTGATACTCCATATATCTTTCGAAAAGTAAATTTTTGCCTTGTACACACAACTTTGACAAGTTGCACAAATCATCTTTATTAATTAAGATATTTCTTTCATATTGAATTTCTTATGCTATGATGTCTTTATTGGGAACCTTTTCTCTAATTTACTTTATTTGGTTCTTCTTTTGTAAAGAGTCCTTTATGAATCATAATTATCTATTTCTTCATCAGTACACATACAATTTGCCACTGAATTATATTAAAGGATTGCATTATAAGATTCACAAGTGTAATCATTTTGGATAGTTTGTTCTTAAGATTAATTGTTAATACTGAAGTTCTTTTTGCTAAAGTAATAGAATCAATAGAAAGTGTAAAATTTTATCAATTATTAGAAAAAAAAAACTTATTAGTACTAGAAGTTTTGCAAAGTCTTGGAAACTGGTTTTACATAAATATTACTACTGATAAACTGTATATTGGCATTACTATTACAAAACAATCTATGTGATTCTAACAAAGGCAAATCTAAATCGAAATACTCAAATCCACATTACTACAGAATTTAAATTCAATCACAATTCAAATAAACCCTAAATTTGAAAACTAAAATTGATATTTTGTCCTTTAAAATTATTCATGTGACTAGTTTTGCACTGTGAGTCCTCAAATAATGGTTGATAACAATGTGATGAGGAACCATACCATCTGGAAAAAAAAAAGCAATCAAACTTAATTTAACCTAAATATGGGGAACTAAATAGGCTAAAATCACAAAAATTAAATTGGACTTTTGAATAGTAATTAGCTTATAATAATATCACATTTCTATCTTCATTATTTAGATATATCAAATTTATATGAAAAAAAGGGCAATGGTGTAGGTCCAGTAGTTCATGTGGACCAATTAACCTTAAAAAGCTATGGTGCACTTGATCTGGACAAGTCCACTTTCCATGGGCTTCTGGACCAATAATGGTGGTTCTGGTAAAAAAAAGCTTATGATTACCTGTTTGACAATGTTGAGAGTATTAGAGAGTGCTGCATTCCATACATATATATGGACTCTCTCTGCTTTATTCTTGTTTAAAGTTTATTATTATTTTTATCAATAATTAAAATAATATTATTTAAGTTTAATTTTAATAAAAAAATAGAGAACATTTTGTATTAGGAAAATTAGTGAACCATTGCAAAGAGAGGCAACATATTCAACTGCAAAAAGGCTTTTCAAAAAAAGAAGAAGATGTAATTAGGAATTCAGCAATAACATTTAATCAGTAAAAGCTTCCCAGGATAAGATTATTGATTCATTATAGTCTTATCCTATCCTTCTCAGAGAAAACATCCAAGAGTGGTTGATCATATTGTAAAGTGAGTCGTATCATTCCTTCCTGCATTAAAGTGTCAAAACCAATGCATTGGTCAACTGTTAGGCTAATGACAAACTTATAAAAATGTCCGTGGCCTAGCTTCCTAAATTTGGAACAATTGAGTTAGGTTTCCTTCAACACCATTGGTTAGTTTAACAACATTTCTATTGAGTCAATATATTAAGGCTTCCATACATTTGACTGCATGCAGGCTTCCATACATTTGACTGCATGCAAGGTGAATTTGCTAGAACCTGATTTTGACATATTCCGAGACACGAATTATTTTTTCCCTTGCTAAGCTAATGTAAAAGTGTGTGGAAACCCAATTTTTTTTGGGAGCTTAAGCAACACTAAGGATAAATAATTAAGCCCTCAATTATATATATATATATATATGAAGTGTTGCATTATTAAGATCCCCATGTCTAAGCATGTCGGGATAGCTATTCTTGAGTTAGGTTTCCTTCAACACCATTGGTTAGTTTAACAACATTTCTATTGAGTCAATATATTAAGGCTTCCATACATTTGACTGCATGCAAGGTGTATTTGCTAGAACCTGATTTTGAGATATTCCGAGACACGAATTATTTTTTCTGTTGCTAAGCTGATGTAAAAGTGTGTGGAAACCCAATTTTTTTTGGAGCTTAAGCAACACTAAGGATAAATAATTAAGCCCTCAATTATATATATATATATATGAAGTGTTGCATTATTAAGATCCCCAAGTCCAAGCATGTCGGGATAGCTATTCTTAAGATAAATAGTTAATACTGAAGTTCTTTTGGGTAAAGCAATGGAATCAGAAGCAAGGAAAAAATTTGAGTTACCAAATTAGAACCTGAAATAGGGGAAGTTTTGGCAGAAACACTGAAGTTTTGGGTGAAAAATTGTTATCTATTGATCGGAAGTATCACTTTGACTATGTGATTGATTTGACATAAAAAAAAGATCTGATACTACAATTGGCTTTGACCAAAAGGTAGAATACCATCATGTTTAATGTCCCTTATCAATATGAAGATAAGGGTTATTCTAAATATAACAAATATTTTATTTCTTAATTCATATGCAATGGTCGTTAATACCTTATATTGTGGGATGGAGACAGTATTATATTAAAAAATATTATCAATTTGATAGTATTTCTGTTTTTTAATGATCTCACTTTAGAATGGAAATATATGGTAAGAAAATACATGTAATTCACTTTATAATTTATTTCTTATTTATTTAATTTTCACATAGAAAATTTTATATAAAAGAAACTAAAAAGTCTTAAATGAAAATTATAGATTCTTGTAAATTGAATATTTGATGTTTTTTTTTATTATTTTTTAATACATCTACCTTCCAAAATATAAAAAGTTGTCTATTTGACCATATTTATATTTTGAGCAAACTATAGTTTGTTCCTCAACTTTGTTTTTACTATTTAATTTTCTTGTGTAATTATGATTATCTAAAATGGTCCAAACCAACCTACTCAAGAGGTATTCAAGATGCAGATAGTCCACTTATGCCAAATGGATAATTATAGAAACAAAAAATCAGATATGCTAATAACTGATTTGGTTCATAATCAATTTAGTGTCTTATCAAGTTACAATTCAAGTTGTCAACAGGGGTCATCCCAACATCCACTCCAAGGAATAGAGACTTTGAAAGGCCAGGCTAATTGGACTTAGTGTCTAAAAGGGTCATCAAAAGTCAAGCCCATCCCAACCCTCAAGAGCAGAGGGTAGAGCCAATTGATGGAGCAAAGATTTTTTTTTTAAACAAAGTTTTAAAATTTAACTACAAAATTTACAAAAATATCATAATAAATAGGAAAATAAAGATATTAAGTTGTAGTTAAAATTTTTTTTTCATTGATAAGAGAAAATTCTAATTTACATAAAAGAAGTGAGAGTCAATTATAAAAATTCTAAATAATAATAAACAAATTAATTATATTCTAAAAAGTAAATTCCAAAATTTTATTAAAAGAAATAGACAAATTATTTTCAAAAATATATAAAAATAAACTAACAATTCCAATTAACAAAATGATAGAAATTCTAATATAATATAGTTAATAAAACAACCCTCAAAACCATCGAAGTCCTCCTTAGTAGGGTTGGAGCCAAAAATCTTATAGTCAAATTGGGGCCACAGATTTCTCAATCCTACCCTTCAAAATTATATGGTCTGGCCTTTGTTGCCACCTCAAAGTTCCAACTTTTCTTGATTCAAATTACATAATTTATAAACTCTTGATGCTAAAAATCAAGGAAAATCATATTCTATTAGGCAAATTTTTAAACAAATAGTCATTTCTATATTCTGTCCATCTCCATTCACAGCTTATGTGGTGATATTTACAATAATGAGCTTCTCTAGATTTCTTAACTTTCGGCATGTTTAGAAAATGCACATACTATCCACCCGACTACCATTAAACCAAACTTAAAACTCAATGAATTGTCTCTCTACAACAATTAGATCAACAAAGTATATTACTTATGTAATGCCACAAATTATGAAAAATGCATGGAGCATAATTAGGAGAGTAAAATTAACAAAAAGGCAACAAAATGTTTCACGGCATGCTAGCAAGTTCATATACACTATTGCCTAACCTTGAATGCATTTGCAATTAATGGGGTCGCTGACGTTAAAGATAGACAAATTAAGCAAATGAAAAAGGTGTTATAATGATATATTCTGGAAGTATTTATGTCGGACCTAATATCATTTTCATTCGCATTATAAGTACCCATCCTATGACATGAGTTGCCCTACAAATAAAGAGAAGAAAATTTTGTTATATAAAAAACAATTCAAGAACCATACTTTGTAGCATCTAAGAACATATAATGTTACTAGAAGCATTACCAAAGGTGAATATTTTACCCCAAGCATAATTGAAACTAATATTCTGTAATCCACAGATTATTCCACCATGATGCACAAGACAAGTATTCCCTTTAATGGTTAATACTGAAGGGTCGATTGGTTCTTCAGTTCAAATCCAAAACACTATAACTGTATATTTATCTGAGTACAAACATTGTCACCTTCCATTCGAGTTTATTCTTTACTTTAAGTCCACTTTAATCTTGACTGATCTTTAGATCACTGAAATGGTATTGGCTCTGTCAAGATCTCTAAAATTGGATTTGAAGGTTTGCGACTTAAGCAGGACTGTACCACTCTACTTTTACTTTTGTCAAAAATCGTATCAAATGTGACACCTAAGTGAAGATCTCGGGGAACTTGGAAACTCAAGAAAGATGGCCAAGAAAGAGAATGCTTGGTATTTCCTCATAAACGAGAAGTGTCAGATTGAAAGAAGATTCTGTGCTTTAGTTCTTTGGATGAAAGAAGAGTGCTATTTGTAGATTTTATTTTAATTATTAATGGCTTATAGCTCATTTAGTCCCTCATGTTTAGGTCTAATTATAGTTTGATTCTAAATGTTTTTTTTTGTTATCTGCTATATTTTCTCTTATTATCATTATCAGTCCTTGCTCCAAACTGTCATTTTCCAACAATTCACAATGCACAAATGGTCACCTAACAGATAGGTGATCATTTCAAAAGGGTAAAAACATCAATTTTAATTTCATTACTTAAAATCTAATCCCAACATTAAAAAGAAAAAGAAAAAAGAAAAGAAAAATCTGGTTATCTTGGGATTATTGTACAAACCAAATTAATCCAAAATACTCAAATCCAGATTCATAGAAAATTTGAATTCACTCTGAATTCAGATTAATCCTAAATTTGAAAACAAAAATTGATTTTTTTGCCTTTTAAAATTGTTCACGTGAACAATTCTATGACTTGTCGAAGAATTACAATTCGGACCAAAATAGTTGATAATAATAAGATGAGCGAGTGATGTGAGGCTGCCGAACCCTACTCAAATAGATATGAATTCAGTTACAAATTTGCAGTAATATCAACAACCCAAGTCTTCTTTCTCTTATTAAAATCTCGTATTAAAAAGATTAAATGTACAATAGATTGGGAAAGGGTTTCAAATTGTGGAAATTTAAGAAAATAAAAATTCAAAATTAAGAAAAATAAATTTATAAAGCTACTAGTCCAAGAACTATCTAGATTCCATTTAGTTTCTCATTGAACACTCAATATAAAATTAATTATCTAATTAACCTGATTAGCCGAGATCTGGCACTAATCAATTCTGTACTAGATGATCACTTACAATTCAACTAATAAACAATTAACAAATCCGCAAGTCGTGTAATATATGAATGAAATCTAGTTTAGAAAACATAATATATTAATAGAAATAACATATCTGCAATTTTTTCTCTATCAATTATGAAATTGATCATAAAAGATCTCCTATAAAATATTACAACTCAATTGAACCGAAATTACACAAACAAATATCTCCATTCATGTAAAACAATAAAATCAAGAAGAGAAAGACAATTAAATCAATTCATTTATCTTCCCAAATCTAAAATGGAATCCATCAAATTTTTAGGCTAGTCTCAATCCTAATCTTGCATAATTGAGGAAAAGCAAAGAGAGGTAAAAATTGAGAAAAGCTCTAACTATGAACTATGGAAAACTCCTTCAAACTCTACTGACTAAAATGGGGTGTGGCAAATGAAAACCCGAATGGACTTTTAATTAACTTTATTTTGATGATAACAAATTAGTAGCTTCAAGTTTATCCATTTTTAGGCAGTTTTGGATTACATCAAACAACCCTCATGAAAGAGATTATTTGCACGTATAAGTATGAAGTATTCTTGAAATTAACCTCTCAAAGAGTTTGAAGACTTCAAGTTTGAAGAATTAGACTAGTAGCTTGGTTGGGTAATATTTTAATATCTTTGTACCAAGTTTTAGTTTCGATGATTCTTGCACTAGAAAAATGCTAAAAATAATCATTTAAATCTTTCAAAATATTTTGCATTCATGAAAGCACGCTTCAAAATTTATTTTTGAATGGCTTTTAATGAATATATTTTGAAATATCAAAAATACAAATGGTTTTGGTTAAACAATATCTCTAGACACTGACCGTTCAGGTTTGGACAGTCCAAACTAAATGAATCAGAGTCCAAAGTTGCTATAGGAATTTTTCTTAAAAAGGTCAAAAATTTGATCGTTGGTATTTTAGCTCCCAAAGCTTATTTAAGTCTATGACACCATTTCAAAGCCATCTCTTCTGCCCCAAATCATCTCAAAACATTCAAGAGAAAGAAATTTCATCAAGCTCCAAAGATTTAATCCATTCACAAGCTAGTGCACCAAAGAATCATCAAGAGAGTTGCTAGAGCTTCATTGTATTCATCTCACTCCAAAGGGAACTGTTCTTTGTACTCATCTCAAATCTTTATAGTTTGATTTGTTGTGTTTTTGATTGTCTAGGTTGTCTTTGTGATTTAAAATCCTTGGAAGGGATTAACATAGCTTGTGATTATTTGTAAAACTTAGGTTTGTAACCCTTGGTATTATTGATTGATATTAGTGAATTTGGATGAAATCATAGGGTAGAGAACTTTAGTTAGTGGACTAGACTGACAAGACTGAGTTGAACCACTATAAATCTTTGTGTCTCTTGGGTGATTATAGCTTTCATTACCATATCTTGTTGAATTTCATTGCATATCATTTCTTGCACTCCTAGTGTTTGATAATTTGTCCAAATCAAGATAGTTTTCTAATTTACGAAAGGAAACTTAATATTTATGTTTTTTATTAAGTTTATCAGAGCAAGGCCTTCATTTTTTTATTACACTCAATTGAAGGAAAAGATTCTATGGTTTCATCGAACAATTTGCCTTATGCTGAAGGTTCCTCTATCCATAGACCCCCTTTATTTGATGGAACTATTTATAGTTGTTGGAAAAATCTCTTTTATATCTATGTTGTCTGTATTAATTATAGATTATGGAATATTATTTCAAATAGTCCAATTATTCCTGCAAAAAGGAAAATGACTATCTTGTGCCTAAGTAGGAAGAAGAATTTGATGATGAAGATGAAACGAAAGTGAATCTCAATTATCAAGCCATGAATATTCTATCACGTGCTCTTGATGCAAAGGAATACAATAGGGAAGCTTTTGTGAAACCGCAAATCAAATATGGAAGCTACTTGAGGTGACTCATGAAGGGACAAACCAAGTGAAGGAATCAAAGGTTACTCTTTTTTTTAGAGACTATGAGCTATTCAAAATGAAGCAAAATGAATCTATCACTGAAATGTTCACTGGATTCAAAAATATTACAAATGGAATGAAATCCTATGCAAAGACATATTCCATGGGGGAACAAAATAGAAAGATTCTTGATTCTTTATCAAATGCATGGAAAGCGAAAGTCACTGCAATTAAAGAATCAAAGAATCTAAACTTTCTTCAAACCGAGGAACTCATAGGTTCCCTTCTTACTTCCTTCTTACTTATGAAATGAAACTCAAAAGAAAGGTTGATTTAGAGGAAGAAGATAAAGGAAAGAAGACCTTGGCACTCAAGTCTATGTGTGGAAAGATGTTTCTTCAAGTGTTGAAAAGATGAAATGAATGAAGAAGAGCCAGCCATATTTGTAAGGAAATTCAAGAGTGCTTATAGGAAAGGGTTCTTCAGGAAGGACTTCAAGAAAAATTTTCAAAGAGCTCAAGATGGAGGGCAAAGTAACCATGCACAAGCTAAACATTGCTATAATTGCAACCATACCGAACATCTGATTGCGGACTTCCCTTATCCTAACAAAGAGAAGAAACAAGCCTTGAAGAAAGGAAGAGCCTTTGCTAAAACTTGGGATCAAAATGAAAGTGAAGATGAAGGAAGTGATGACCAACAAGAAAGAGCCAACATTTGCTTCATGGCCTTTGATGATGAGGTAAAAGACTCTACTCCTAAACTTGAAAATATAGTAATGAAAATGATCCTTATGATGTCTTAAATGAGTTGCATGATGAAGTAAAAAAATTGAACAAAAGGAACTTAAGCTTAAGAAAGAAAGTCGAGCACCAGAAATGCTTCCTTATTTGTTAATTTCACTCCTAAGAATCACTACAACAAAAATGGGATTTAAGGACCTTTGATTTAAGGACGTTTATATTTAAATGTCCTTATAGACCATATTTAAGGACGTTTAGATGAGAAAAAAATTTAAATATTTTTATTAAATAGTTTTTAGGACATTTACAGTTAATTTTATATTATGAATCAATTTAAGAACCTTTATAAATGTCCCAAAAAAATTTACATTTTTTGAATTATAATTAAGGACGTTTTTTAGAATTAAAATTAGAATTAAAAATATATATATTTTTAAGGACTTTTATAATGGTCCTAATATAATGAAAATATAATTAAGGACGTTTATATTTCTATTTTATAAAATATGTCGTATTCTTGATCTTTTGGGACGCTTGGAAAAAAATTGTTTTAATTTAATTGTTTTAAAGACGTTCATAAAAGTCTTAGAAAATAATAATTTAAGTTAAATAAATACCATTATTACTAGATAATTGTTTTGGTCCCTAAATAAAATGAATAAAATAAAAATTGAATTTGTGGCTATAAAATTATATATAGACATAATAATGAATTGTTTTAACGAAATTAGGAGACAGGTGGTAATTTTTTTTAATTATTTAATTATTTTAATTTATTAATTTTTCATTTTTAAGAATTTTCTTTCTTGATTTTTTTTCCCATTTCCTACTCGGCCATTTTTGTCTGTTTTCATTTCCCCCCAGTTTTCCCAAAACCCAATTTACCTCTATTCTGGAAGTAAAAAATCCCTTTTTTCTTTAAAACTATTTTTCATCTCTGAGACCTTTGCTTCTTTCTCAGCAAGCCAGATTTGTCCACAGGTGACAGCAGAATCCTGCTTTCCTAATTTGCTTCTTAGTAGTTCCAGATAGAAAGATCAGAAAGGTCGTGGCATGGACTCCTGCAGCACAAGCACCATGGGTCGCCAACATTCTCCCTGGCGCCATACAGAGGTGGTGATGGTGAAGCGATTTTCTTATATTTACTTGTGATATAATTATTTGTGTGAATAAAATTACCCATGAACATTTGCATAACGAGAGAGCC
>JAWZTD010025386.1:0-16684 GCA_035221335.1 Echites panduratus
TGGCTTGTTAGAGAAGAATTATATATTAAATTTCTTTTAGAGGAAGAAAAGATTTTTTGGACAAAACACAACTTTCACCTTCTATCTTGTTATCTTTTGTTTTCTTGATATACACCCACCTAACTTAGTTCATGTCCCTCACATGTTAGTTGTGTGGGTGTGATAGGTGGAGGGTTTTGGGTTTTTAAACCAACCTTGAGATTTGTTCTTCCGCTTAATGGGAGAGTTAGGATCTTTACTCGACTCCTCTCATTGTTGTCAATTATTATCTGAGGGGATGAATCTCTTGGGGTCATTTATTTTTTTCTTGGACAAGGTCTTATTTATATTACTTTGGCAACCTAACATGATTCGTTGAGTCATACACTTGGGTCCACTGACATCCCCAGCTAGGTCCCTTCAATGCCCCCTTTTCTTGGACCTCATCATTCCCTCCTCCTTTAAAAAGATTTGTCCTCAAATCTTCATGACTTCAAACATCTTCCTTGATAATAAAAGTCTTTATATGCTTACTTGTAACCTTGGAATCCATATTCCAAGATAACCTCCAAATGGTATCAATCAATGTTTGCTTGGCTCTTTGATCTCCATCATGCCCCCTCACCTCAAAAAGATTTGTCCTCGAATCTTCATGGCCTACATTGAAAAGAGAACAATTACTAACATTGATTGAAGAAACATTCAAAGAATACTTATGAAGTGGCTCATTGCCATCAAAGGCTTGATAGATGCTTTCCTCGATGGAAGTGATTATACGAAAAGGCCTTACCATTCCCATCTTCCAAGGTGGTGGTCTTTCTTTGATTGATATGTATTCCTTCTGATCTACAATAAGCTCATTAGAAGAAGTAGCGCATACAAGGAATACTAACCATTGCAAGCTTAAAAGATATAAAGTTCTTGCAATCAAGTCACAAGTTTTAAATCCCATTGGTGTATGACCCCATAAAGCATGGAATAGAAGAACTTCAAAACTGGAATTTTTGCACAATAAGCTCATGAAACACTGCCTTTCCATAGCATGCACATGTCTTTCATCAAAGTTATCAAACATATGTAAAATGAACAATAAAGTAATCTCCACATATGCTAGAACTCACTAAATCATCAAGTAGGACATCATTATGCTCTTTCAAAAGTAGGGGATAATTCCATAATTCCTAAACTTTCAACACATCTCTATTCATGGCACAAAATATAAACCATAACATCATGTAATTCCACCAAACATGCCAAATAGAGATTAAGCACATGGAAATTGCATTGTTTCCTTCAACAAAAGAATCTTCGACTTCATTGAAGAACAATTTATCATCATTAAACACCTTTTCATAAGATTTCAACAAGCGTTCTCCAATAATCATGGGTGTCTTTTTCATATGTAGTCCTACCACATGCTTTTTAAACAAGACATTCAAGAATCCAGGACTATTATATCCACAAAATTCATGTCATGATTCTCAAGATTGAACAACTTAAAGAATTTATCATGCTAGGAACATTCAAGACCATAAGTTTTGAATCTAAGAGTCACCAAAAGATCTACAATCCTTGTATTCATGTCTCTATCAAAATCATGATGTTTCAAAACTTCCGTAAAGGTAAATTCCCAACATGATACGCTTCAACGTAAAAAATTTCCATCAAACAATTACTCCCAACAATTATACACTTTCTTTTCATGTGATTCACAATGAAAAACATTCCAAACAAGATAATTAAGCATTTAGGATCATCAATAAATATACATAAAAAGACCACAAAGATACATTTTGTTATCAAGAATTGCAATGTTAAAGATCCGTAATACCCTATCATTGAAATTTGGAAATCTACTCATATATGAGTCAAAGATGTGCTTCCCCAAGAAATCCAAGTAATTCGAAACATGAAAATGTGTACCCAAAATAATTTCATCAAGCTCAACTAATAACAAGTCATATATATAATCCATAAGCATAACTGGTATTTCTAGCCCACAAAGACTCATCATGCTTATAGAATTCTTTGTAATCAACTTGGTTCGAATCATTAAGCACAAATACACAAACATGTTCATAATCACATTGATTCATATAAGACTCGTTTACAATTTTGAAATCCATGAAAGCCATAACAAGACTTTAGAAGTACAAGAAATGCTTTCTCTAAACAAGAAATCATTATGTCCAAGAAATGTAGCAAGAGTTTGTTGCTTATCAACATCATAAGCATTTCTACCATCATACATCACCGTGAACAAAATTCTTTCATTCTCCAATTTCAACAACTTGTCACCAAGTATGGATGTGAGAGTATGCCATTGCATCATTTCACTCATTCTCACTCTATCATTGCCAACTCAATCTTGAGTAGTCTTTTTTCCTGAAATTTAGGCACAAGAGCACTAGAAGAAGAATGATTAGTATTAGAAGTATAAATCAAAACTTTCTTGTAAGTCTTCACCAATGCACTCTTGTTTTAAATGTCATAGCTCTTCTTTCTTCACCCAAATCTTTTTCAATCACAATTTCATTTTCTTCCTCATTTCTTGTTTCTCAAGACATTTTTCTCAACCTTTTTCCACCCTTGAACTTTCTAATGGCTCTTACTCAACTCTATTGAAGGCCTTGCAATTCACCCAAGCAAAGAATGCAAAAAATGTCCACAAACTCAATCAACTAGTTTAAGCAACTAATAATAGAATCAAAAAGTATAGAAAGCCAAGAATAAGGTATCAACAAAGCTTTGAGCATATACTTTAAGGAATCAAGGAAAATAGATGAAAGCATTTTAACATACACCTTAAGTTCAAAGAATTTGTGATAAAAAAATTTCTCTACAATGTCAATTTAACACTTGCCAATCATGTCTTCAATTTTGCTTCAAACAATATCAAATCAACTTCTTTTGATCCAATATCATCTTCCAACATTCAATTCATCAAATCAAGCAAAATCTCAACAATGAATTTTCGAATTTTATTTCTCACTTTTTTTCAATTTTTTTTTTTGTTGCTCCGTGTTTCTTCAAAAGGTCTTTCCTTTTTTGTAGTTTTCTTTTGTATAGAAGTAGAAGAAGCAATCACGAACACCAAACACAATTAAATCAACCCTTGTTTTTAGCCTAAGCCTAAATCCATAAAACAATTGATCACAAAGATAAAGTAGGATAGATTTAAGAGAACAAAACAAAAACAATCACAAGTTCATGAGAATTCAAAGAAGAAAACATGATCTAGAAAACAAACACATGAAAGAAAATAAAAGGATACTCAAACAGCTTGATTGAAGCCTAAGATCTTATACCAAAATGATGTCATTCCTTGGAATTGAAATTTCTCATCATCATGGCTCAATCCCTAAGATCCAATCACAATGATAAGTTTCCAAGATGTTCATCAAAAGATTCAAGTTTAGTATTAGATTAACCTTTAGAATTGATTGTCCTTAACCAATCTAATAAATTTAAAAGACAATTCTACAGCCTAAATCAAAGTGAAGAAAGCCTCAAAGAAGTTTCTTAACCACCCTAGATTGTTCATAAAGAAAACCTCATATGTAGATCAATTTGATCTTTCAAGTTTTACTCACAAAGAGAATTTATTGCTTTTTATTAATTCATGGTTGATTGATGGGTTAGAAAGATAATGATGTATTTATAGTGTTTCATCCCTAATCTAACCTAATAAACATTCATAGGTGTTAAAGACACAAATATATTAAAACTACATGAAACATGAAGAAAAGACAAAAGACATAAGTTGGATCGGTATCACTCTAGCATCGGTGCCAAACCTAGTCAACTTTAGAAGTTGGCCTCTGGCTAGTTCGCTATGGACTAGGGCCGATGCCCACTCCCGTGCTCACTCCAATTAGCCTTAGAACTTACAAACTGGAGGTGAGGTGCACTGGCATGCTCAGGCAGACAACCGTTTTCAAACAATCATCAACCATTTTAGAGTTATCGTCGACTGTTTTAGACCATTTTCAATCCACTTCAATACTAATTGTTATTTCAAATTTTTTAAAGATTTCTCCCACCATTTCAATTCTTGAATTTGAAATATAGATCTTTGTAAGTGAGCATCTTATCTTCAAGCTTGTAACCATCAAACAAGGCATAATGATCAGATTCCTAGTTCTTGTTAAACACCTTTGTCTTCATGCCTTCTTCATACTTGAAATGTTTATCTTCATAAGCTTCATTCATTCTTAGGACCTCATCATTCCTTCCTTTGAAAATATTTGTTCTCAAATCTTCATGACTTGAAACATCTTCCTTGTATTTAAAATACAAGTCTTTATATGTTTGCTTGTAACCTTGAAATCCATCTTTCATGCCTTTGTCCTTTGATAACCTCCAAATTGTACCAATCAATGTTTGCTTGGCTCTTTGATCTCCATCAGATTATTTTTGTCAATGAAATTTAAAAGAAACTGAAATTTCTGAATATAGGATTAAAATCCCTGATTCATAAACCTATGCACTTCCTATTGCATCACTTATGTTATGACAATATTGGTAAAAAGGATCAGATTTGAGTTTGGAAGTTCCCCATGTGCCAACAAATAGAATGGATTTGATACAAATGGCTTGTTAGAGAAGAATTATATATTAAATTTCTTTTAGAGGAAGAAAAGATTTTTTGGACAAAACACAACTTTCAAATTTTATCTTGTTATCTTGTTTTCTTGATATACACCCACCTAACTTAGTTCATATCCCTCACATGTTAGTTGTGTGGGTGTGATCGGTGGAGGGTTTTGGGTTTTCAAACCAACCTTGAGATTTGTTCTTCCGCTTAGTGGGAGAGTTAGGATCTTTGCTCGACTCCTCTCATTGTTGTCCCTTATTATCTGAGGGGATGAATCTCTTGGGGTCATTTATTTTTTCTTGGAGAAGGTCTTATTTATATTACTTTGGCAACCTAACATGATTCGTCGAGTCATAGACTTGGGTCCACTGACATCCCAGCTAGGTCCCTTCAATGCCCAATTTTCTTATTCATGTCCCATCAGATTCTTTCAAGTGATAGGGGAACCCTCAAAGGATGGGTCCATTAGCAAATTACTTTGCTGATCAATTATGAATGCACAATCATTTTGACACCAAAGATAATTTTTCTACAAGCATTTTTAACATTAATCGTGACTTTTGGATGAACATGAACATGATAGTGGGTTTTCCTTTGAGTGAACATAATTTCCTTGAGCCTCTTCTAGTAGTTGATTACGTTTTTGTTGAAGTGTTATCCATGAGATGATTTTTTCACACAAACATCTTGGATCAAGTTGAAGATATCATTTTTTACTTAAATATATATTTTGAATCTTCCTCAAAGTTATCTTTTGTGACTTCCTTTTGATTCAACATTCGCTTCTTATTTGAGATTCTCATTACTCTTTTTAGGACCTTTCCATTCTCCAACTCTCTTTTCCATTAGGAAATCACCCTTTCCAACTCTTTGACCAAGTATGAAACTCTTCATCCTCCAGATATTTTTCTGTTGTATGATGGACTTGAGTGCAAGGTTGTAAACTCGAGAGTTTATTTAAATCATTTGAGACTTGATAAACTCATGACATAAGATAGTAGAGTTTATACACGAATTAAATAATTTTAGAGTAATTAATCTAACCTCAAAATGAAATAAGTATACCACATCAAAATGAAAAATATAACAACATCATAAATTTAATTTTATATATAACAAAATATAAAATCCAACTTCATAATTAATTTTTTTAAAAAAAACCAATAAAAGTTTAAGTTTAATTACCCACAATTCATACTTTATATCTAATCAAGAACCAGGAATCTTTTAATTTGGTGAATTGACAAATTTGTTAGAAAGAGAATACAATTGAAGAATTGGATTAATTGTCAAAAAAGAATAGCCCTAAAATAATTTTAGAGTTCATCTCAATTCCCTTGACATACAAGAATAGGTTATAGAAATTTTAATTTAATTATAGGTTAAATTGCACAAATAGGTAAACAAAGTGGATATTGGGTTTAGACTTTTTTTTCTTCAAAGTTGAAAAAAGGCTAATTTTGTGAATTCGATAAGCCCAACTGAGTTTAAAAAATTTACAGATTCTTCTTGTGAATTCACAAATTTTATGACAATTTTGATTACATGGAAAACTCTTACGAGTTTAATCACAAGTTTAACAACCATGCTTTGAGGGTGAGAAAATGGAATCAATGTCCAAGCTTTATCCCAATAAGGGGTGATGGTTCAATTGTCTACCACATAGGCCTCATAGTTGTAACTAAGTGATCCTGAGGCCTAGAGTTTAAGTCTCTCTCAACCCCCAATATTTTTTTTTTCTTCAAATTCCAAGTATTTTATTTTTCCCTTCTCCTTTTCCCTTCATCCGTATATATTTTTTCCCTTCATATTCCAAGTTTTCATTTTACTCCATACAATTATTAATAGTCATAAATGGAAAAACCCAGGTTTTCCCCTTCATATTTCTGTTGTGTAACTAATCAATTGGCAGCTTAGTTATGAATATTCCCATATTGAACCAAGAGTGACAAAGAGACATGGTGTCTTTGTTTCAGAATGTCTCTTAAATGACCAAGAACCTCCATAAATATAAGGTTTTTGATTTAATCTACACATTAGTGAATGAAAGATCATTCTAGTTTTTCTCTCTCAAACTTTTATGCACTTTCTTTACTTTTACAAAACTTTATTAGCACAAGTCTCTATTCATTCCTAAGGGCCGCAAATAGTTTCAGTTTTGATTCCAAAGTTTTGAAAAGTTTCAGTAGTGCTCTTTCTTGTTAAGGTACCATTTTTTTCTTTTTCATTCCTTTTTCCTTTTAATATGTCTCATGAAAATTCAAGTATTGCCAAGCAAGAAGCAAAGATGGAAAGCTTGCTATTCCTTTCAACTGGACATATCGAGTAAAAACTATCTCTCTTGGATTCTTGATGCCAAATTACATTTCCAAGATTGCTTGGGAAGCACTACTGTTGAGATGAATAATTCCTCCAATAGGCATAATGCCAAGGCTTTTATCATGTTGAGACATCATCTCCATGAATATTTGAGACACAATTATCTAGCTATTGAAGATCCTCAAGAGTTATGGCAAAACTTGAAGGATAGATTTGACCACTCTAGGAAGGCTTTCCTCCTGATTGCTCGTTATGAATGGATTCATTTGAAGCTACAAGACTTTTAGTCTATAAGAACCCATAATTTTACCAAGTTTCAAATCATCAATTGTTAAAGAAAATCATTAATGATTTTTGGAGGATGGTTCACTTGATATAGATGATGCTATTGAATATAGCTATTACGGGTTGAACCAAGGGATATAGTTTGTTTTTTATGTTACTTTTTAATTACATTTTATTTTAATTTATGCATATTAGTTCTCTCTTGTTTATGATATGTCAAATATGGAAGAAGGAAAATAATTGGCTAACAAATTATAATTGTGTTTCCCCTATCCAATTGGTTCAAGGAAAAGAACCAAATGTTTTCCATCTTCTCACATTTAGATGTGCAATTTATATATCAATTTCTCCTCCATGTCAGACTAAAATGTGTCCAAAAGGAGATTGTGAATATATGTTGGTTATGAATCGTCATCAATAATTAAATATCTTGAGTCTATGAAGGGAGACCAATTCACTGTTCAATCAGATGATTATCATTTCTATGAGGTAGTGTTCCCAACTTTAGGAAGAGAATTGAAAAGGAATCCCAGAAACCAAATTCATAAGATCAATTGGAGCATTCCTTCCTTGGGACATTTTGATTCTAATACTCATTAAACTGAGCATTAGGATCAGAAAATAATTTACTTGCGAGAACTCTATGATCATTTGTCAGATGCATTTACTGATCTCAAGCAAGTAATGAAGGGCTGCAAATGTGCCCAATAAAATTATGTCCCTCAAGGACAAACAAGTGCATTTAACTAGAAACATGGTAGGCCCATTGGTACTAAAGATAAGAACTCTCAAAAAATATGTTGATCACATATTACTCCATCTAATTTATAAGGAGTTGAGGGTATATCACTTCTCGAAGAAGCCAAAGACTAGTTCATATTAATGATGATAATTATGTAAATGGAAATGTTCCCTCCCCCCCCCCCCCCGAGGGGGATTAAGGAGGGATTATAAAAAGGAAAGGGATAAAAACAACAACATTGTGAACTAACATAACGAGAATGATGAGATATTCGTGAACTATGTCTCGATAGGGAAAAGATATGACCAAATGGAAAATATGTGTCGATACAATTTTTGCCGACACTATTGCACATAATATCAAATGTGATGATGAACATCTAAAACCTACATTGATTGAATCTTCTAGGTTAAGTGATGATTGGCTTAAGTGGAAAGAAGCCATTAATGCAGAGTTAAACTAGTTAGAAAAACGAAAAGTACTTGGAGAAATGATCCAAACACTAGTTGAAGTAACCCCTGTTAGGTATAAATAGGTATTTGTGCAAAAGAGAAATGAACAGAACAACATTGTTTATTATAATGAATGGATAGCAGCACAAGTTTTTACCTTAAGTCCTGGAATTGATTTTGAGGAGACATAATCTTCTATGGTATATGCAATCACTTTTCCTTATCTGATTAATCTGGCCATACAAGAAGAACTCAATATGCAAATGATGGATGTCATTACGACCTATTTGTATTGATCCATGGATCACATCTACAAGAAAAGCCCTAAAAGATCAAAATTACCAAAGGCAATAAGACCAAATTCTTGTGATAGATATTCAGTTAAATTAAATCGGTCTCTATATGGATTAAAATAGCTAGGACGGATATGGTGTCAACTCCTTAGTGAATACTTATTGAGGACTCTATATGAATTATCTAAGGCAATGATATACATGAAAAGTGAGTTTGTAATGAAAGTAATTGGAAGGATCAAATTGTGTCTTGGTCTTCAACGCACTTATACTTCAAAAGGAGAAAAATAAGTTGAGCAGAACTAGTCATGCAACAATCTGGAAAAATTTTTCACTAAGGTGTTATCTATGTGGATGTTTGAATCATTGATAAAAAGAATAGGCTTTAGTTGATTCCGTGACATAGATGGTGGTTTAATTCAGGGGGAGTAAGATATGCCATGACACTTTTCTCCCTTTCATCATGTTTTTGTCCTGAATTGGGTTTTTCTTGATAAAAGGTTTTTGCCACTTCAAATGTTGTGCCACGTCAAAATACATATATCTTATGAATGAACATTCAAGGGGGAGACTTGTGTAATTAATCAATTACGCAGCTAAATTATGAATGCCCATTGTTAAGTACATTGTACCTAGTCCCATATTGACCAAAAGTAACAAAGTGTCATGAAGACATGCACACTCAAGAGATGAAGTGATACAAAGCTATTTGTAAGAATAATGAAAAGATACCAAGTCATTTATGATGTGATCTTGAGTTGACGTTTCTCAATTCATTGTCTAACCCTCAAAATTATCAAATTAAAGATTAGTTCCCAAGACTCATCAAGTGATTCAGGCTTTAAAATAATTTGACCTTTGTCATTAATGCAACATCAACCAGTCTATTGATTTGGTAGACTAATAAACACCTAAGCTAATGTAGATGAAAAGTCATTGATTGTAGTTTCTTAAGAACTCTAGAAGAGTTCATGAAGAACACTCAAAAGGAATCATGTTTGATTCCAGTAGAATTGTAATATTGGTTGTGAAATGTTATGAAGTGTTTTGAATTATAAATATAAGAGAATAGCCCCCAAGCCCAGAATTAACCTAATAATTCGTGGTTGGGGTATAAAGACAAGTTTATCCTTAACCTAAATAACAAGAAGAAATCAAGAAAATAACATACAAATCACAAATTGTTGTAGCTTATCAGAGGATAACCAGTGCTAGTGCCGAAGCTGGTTAGCCTCAGAAGTTTTCCTTCTACAGGTGGTTTTGACTTTGCTCGTGGCCACCAATGTTGGACCTGTTTCAGGCCTTTCTTGGTTCCTTTAGCTTGATCTCTTCAAACTTTAGATTGAAATGACATGATTTCGAGTGCATCAAGATGTGTTTTACAAGCCATCTTTGAGGTTGAACTTGAAGTATAAATCCTTGTACAAAAGCTTCCACCCTTAAAGCTTGGCTTCTCTAATCTTGGCAACAAGTTGTACTTCTCTGATTTGCATCAATGCCAATGCCATCAAGATCTTCTTAATCCTTGAAACATCATCCTTATACTTAAAATACAAGACTCTATATGTGAACTTCCTTGTAAAGGACAAGTCTTCTTTTAGTTCATCATTCAAAAGCTTCCTTGATATCCTATGCTTGAAATGTCAGTCTTTGTAACCACATTTTCTTGTATGAGTATCAACTTCATAGTGTCCTTCTTTTGATGATATCCAAGATAGCTCCTCCAATGCTAGGATTCCTTACTGCATCATTCCCCGTCACCTAAAAAAGATTAGTCCTCCTACATCTCAAACAAGATAAATAAGAACTTAGAATCAACAATGCATATGCACATTAGACCACAAAGATATAGGTTTCTATCAAGAATTGTAACATTAAAGATCCACATCACAAGATCTTATAAAAACAAATATTTAAAGTCCATTCATATGTGATTCAAAAATGTGCTCCCTCATGCACTTCAAGTAATTCAAATAATGAGGATATAACTCCAATCTATTTGCATGAAGAACAATAGACAACAAGTCTTATATAGAATTCATTGGCATAAAGAAAGTATCTCCTTAGCGGAAAGAACCATCGTGCTCATAGAATTCAATATAATCAACTTGTTTACCAACATTAAACAAAATATTACAAGCATGCTCTTTCACAAATGACTACTTAACAAGTTTTGGACCTAGTTTTTCATTTAATAACCTCATAGGAATATGTAACTTACTCCCATTAGTCAAGAAATCAACATGCTTAAAAGATTCCACAAGAGTAACTAGTTCACTTACATGATGAGCAGTCCAAAAATTGTACTTCACCAAAGAAAAAATTATTTCATGCTCAAATTTCAACAATCTATCTCCAAATGTAGATATAAGAGTGTACCACTTTAACATAGCATTCATTTCCATGTTTTTCTTGCCTTCGTTCAACTTGTTTATTCCACCAAATTCCTAAAATTTTGGCACAAGATCGATCACTAGAAGAAGAAAGGTCAATGTTAGAAATAGAAATCAAGGCCTCCTTGTATGTCCTCAAAGCACTCTTTTCATAAAAACTCTCTTTTTCTTCAATCATGTCTTTTATCTCAATTTCACTCTTTTCTTGTCTTTCAAACTCATTTTTTTTCTCAATCTCACTATCATTTTTCCGCTCACTTTCTTTTTCATTCTCACTCTCGTCTTTTTCTTTTCTCTCTTCCTCATTTGAGAACTCTTCCACTTTCCTTTGCAACCTCATTTGTTCTCTTTTCATCACATATGGTGACAATGAGATAAGATGTATAATTTTTCTACCCATCTTGAAGACATACTTCCTCTTTTGGCAATCAAGTGAAACTCCTCTGTTAAGTGGCCATGGATTTCAAAACAACAAATCTCCATCTTTCATAGGTACCACATCAAACAACACTTCATCCTCAAAATATCCAATAGTAATTAGAATCATAATTTACTTTTCAACCACAAACCCCGCAATCTCATTCATCCCTTGGGGTTCGTAAGGATTTGGATATTTCATACATTTAAGTCCCAACCTATCAACCACATATTGACTTGCCATATTCACACTCCTTTCAAAATTGATAAATCATGCACCTCACAAGAAATGAGGTCTCTCTTTGTTTCCCAACTTCATGAAGTGTTTCATGATCATAAATTTTCTTCACTTCAGTAGGAGTCTCTTGGATTTGCACTTTGTCAACAACTTCTTGAACTAGTGTCTTATTCATGTCACTTAGCTTTCCTTTCACCTGTTGCTCCTTGGGATCGAATTCCTCTTCTTTTGTAAGGCACATTGCACCTTAGATGTTGAAAAGGTACCATGACTTAAACTACCATAAGATTCCCCATGTTGACCTCCTTCCCTTCAAGTATCTTTCAACTTGGATAGTCATGTGTACCATATCATCAGGATAATAGTAATATAGGTTAACTCCTTCACAAATTTCATTTAAGACCATGAGAAATCTACCCATTATCACTTCTTTATTCATTACTATGTTAGCTCTCTTCAATGCAATTTTCAACTCTTGATAGTACTCATTCACACTATTAGAATCTTGAGTAACGTTTTTGGAGTAGAGTTCAGGTGCATGTCTTTCCCTCATGCCTTTTTCATTTCTTCCCATGTAGCAATAGGCTTTCCGCCCCCATCATCTTATAGATTTCCCCTATTGATCCCACAAACCTAAGGCATAGCTCTTAAGACTTCCAACAACTAGCTCCATATTTTCCTCCTCCAAGTAGTTATGATTATCAAAACCAAGTTCTACTTTTCTTTCCCCAGCAAGGTAAGCTTTTGGATCATCCCAACCATAGAAATATAGAATGGTCTTTTTGAAGCTCTCAGCATTTCTTTCATTGCCTCTTTTTCTCCCATTTCTTCTTGGCCTCTTTGTCATGGTCATAGCCATGTGAATCTTCATCATAATACTTCTCTTGTTCATAACTCAATCTAGATGAAGTCACTTGTTGCCTCGTTCTATCCACTTCTCCACATGGCACATGCTCCTTAGAAGAACAAATTTGTGATGTCTCCCATCTTCCTCCATTATAAGATACTTGGGATGATGCTTTAGACATAATTCACCTACAAAAGAAAACAAACAAAAATGGGGGAATATGTGTATAGCCTCACTTTCTCTCGTGTTTGCACTCAATTAAGGCATTTACTTGTTCAAAAGATCTCATCCCTTTTGCCCTTTACCTCTCTTTAACTCTTCTTCAAGTTCTTAACTAACTCAATTTGGGAAATGTAAACTACTAGAGCAAAGAGTGTCAAAGTATCCACACAACTCAACAAAAGAGTCAATAAAGATTAACAAGTAAGAACCAAAGAGATAAGAGTTTCAAAGAAGTAGGTTAATCAACACAAAGCAATTGATAAAACACTTACAATCCAAAGACAATTGAAAAAGGCATTTCATCAAACACCTGCGGTCAAAGATAAGTAATCCCAAATTTTGATATGTAATCAATAGTTCAAAGCCCTTTGATCTCAATTTGGCACAAACAATAGGCAAATCAACTTCATTAGATCAACAATTCAATCTCTATCCAACAATTGTCCAAATTCCACAAGCAATATCAAAATTAAATCGATAGATCTCAATGACAAATGACAATTTTCTTCTTTTTTTTTTTTGCAACTTTCTTTTTGGTATTTTTGAAATTCTCTCTTCCAAGATCTTTGATGGATGGATAGATAGATAGATAGATAGATAGATATATAGAAGAACAATTACCAAACAATAGATCACAAAAAGAATACTAGGATAGATGGAGAAAAACAAAACACAAATCAATCACAAGATCATAGATTTTCAAAGTAACAACTATGATCTTAATACTAAACAAGAAAGCAAATAAAGGATAGGTAAACCTCTTGATGAAAACATAAGCTCTGATACCAAAATAAGATGTGATCTTGAGTTGAAGTTTCTCAATTCATTAGTCCAATCCTCAAACACATCAAATTGAAGATTAGTTCCCAAAACTTATAAAGTGGTTCAAGCTTATAAATAGATTGACCTTTGTTGTTAAATCAAAATCAACCAACCTATTGATAAGGTCTACTAATTGACACCTAAGCCAAAGTAGATGAGAAGCCCTTGTTTGTAGCTTCTTAAGAACCCTAGAAGAGTTCATGAAGAACACTCAAAAGGAATCATGTTTTATTCAATTCAAACTGTCATATTGTTTGTCGTTATGAAGTGTTTCGAATTACTAAGATAAGAGACTTTATATAGCCCCAAAGCCCTAAACCCAATAAATCATGGTTTAGGTATAAAGACAAATTTACCCTTAATACATAAACAAAATAACAAAAATAAACCAAGAAAATAGCATAAAAATCACAAATTGTCACAACTGGTTAGAGACTGAATGGCACTGGTGGCAAGGCCAGTCAGCCTCAGAAGTTTTTGTTTTGTCAAGATCGGTTGGATCTTGTTTTATGCCTTTCTTGGTTCATTTAGTTTGATCTCTTCACCCTTATTTGATGCTTCCTTCTTGGATTGAAACATGATTTTGATGCATCAAGATTTGTTTTACAAGGCATCTTTGAACCATCTTTGAGCTTGAACTTGAAGTATAAATCCTTGTACGTAAGCTTCCATCCTTCAAGCTTAGCTTCTCCAATCTTGGCTACAACAAGAAGTTGTTTTTATTATATTTGCATCAATGCCAATGCCATCAAGATCTTAATCCTTGAAACATCATCCTTGTACTTAAAATACAAGTTTTTATATGTGACCTTCCATGTATAGGACAAGTCTTCGTTTAGTTCATCATTTGCAAAGACATAATTCGAAAGCTTCCATGATCTCGTCTACTCGAAATGTAAGTCTTTGTAACCACATTTTTTCCTAAGAGTGTGTACTTCAGACAATCCTTCTTTTGATGATATCCTAGATAGCTCCACCAATGCTAGGATTCCTAGTTGATCTCCATCAATTTATGTATTAACTGTATGTGGTTGTCTATAGTTTTTGAAGTGACTCTTTATAGTGTCTCTTGATCGAAGAAACCTCTATATATATATATATATATATATGAGGGTTCTCATTTGTAAATCTACACATCAATGAATGAAGGATCGTTCCAATTTATTTCTATCAAACTCTTATGCTATGCCTTTATTTCTACAACAATTCCAAGATTTTTGGTAACTTGCTTACTTTATCTGTAATTTATTAAAGAGTGATTGCATAATCCTGACATATATATTCATTTAATTTCTCTTTGTTAGGTGTTTTATGTCATCTCTAGAATTTTACCTATTGAATCATATGCATGAAGCTGATTAAATTGATTTTGCTTCTGTTTCATTAGTTCCCTTAAAGAGTATTCCGTTGCTACCTATGTTTTTCTCTTTTATTTATAATTAGTTGTTTATTTTTTTCAAAGTTTTTAGACTTGGATAAATTATGATTTAGAGATAACAGTTTTCAACACCATCATTATTTGAAAATTGTAAGACACCTATCACTACTAGAAAAAGCCTATTTTTTGACGGATTTTTTTGATGGACGGGTATTGCTGTTAAAAATTATTGACGGAATCAAAATAATAGGTCAATAATATGTTACGGAATTCTGCCAGAAATTTTTTGACAAATTTATTGACGAATTCTTCAAATATTGGTCAAATTTTTTTTACGGAACAAATTATTCAGTCAAAGTATGATAATGAAATACTTTTTTAATATTTTTTTATATTCGTTTTGACAGATATCTTACTCCGTCAAGTTTTTTTTTACGAACATACATTTTTCCGTCCATAATTTTGATGGCATTCAAATACCTGTCAAAAAATCTAGACTACTAATTTGTCAAAAATTTTATATTTAACAATTATTATTACTAATGTAATAAATATTCTTATGGTCGTTAACTTTCGTAAAAAAAAAAATTTGACATGAGATAATTTAGAAGTCAATAAATTTGATATACACAATTAAATGTTTTACATCCAATAAATTATTTTGACAGATGCTTTACTCTGTCAAGTATAATTTAACGGCCATAAATTTTTTCATCAGAAATTTTGACTGTGCTTTAACATCTATCAAAAGTTATTGATAACTAAAATATCAAAAAGATTAAAAGAAACTATTGTCAGTAAAAATATAATAAATATTTTTATGCTCTTTACTTTTCATAAATTATATTTATGTGTTATAAATTTGCAGTCAATATATTTGGGCAACACATTAAAATTTTTAAAGGTCAATAAATTATTCATTAATAATTTTGACGGTATTTTAATATTAGTCAAAAGTTATTGACAATTAATATATTTAAAAATTTAAATTTAACAATTATTAATAATAACAAAATAAATTTCTTAACAGTCTTTACTTTCCGTTAAAAAAAAATTTGACGAAGATTAATTTAGTGGTCAGAAAATTTTGCTGGTAGAATAAAATTTATTCAATAATTTGTACAGTTTTTTAATACCTGTCAAAAAGCTATGTATGGAAAGCTAATATGCCAAAAAGAATTCAATATATAGTCCACGCGTGCTTTTTTATTGTTCCTTATATTAAAGGTTATTTAATTTTAGTTATGATTTTTGGGCATCATATTGCGTCGAGGAGAGTTGGCGGGTCATTTGAATAATTTTAAGTCCCACCCCGGGTACCTAGAAGATTTATTTTGATTTTTTGATGAGTTTTTTTAATTAGTAAATAATATTTAAGAATTTTACTTATGATGGATTAGTAATTTCCTATTTGTTGTTGGTTTTGGATTTTCTTTTCTTAACCTGATTAGGTTACATCCTTCTTATTCTAAGTTATTTTTATATAAAAAATCATAAATTTTTCATAACACCCAAAAATTCTTTACAACTCTTTTAAAAGGATGGAGAGAGAGACAATGAAGGTTATCAAATCAATGCTTTTTCTGTAAAAGGAATTTTGATTCATCATCAAAGATTACTTGTAAGTCTTTTCTCTTTTACTTGCTCTTTTAATTATTTATCCTTTTTTGTTATGTCCTTAGTAATTTATTATTGATAAA
>JAWZTD010025408.1:0-16680 GCA_035221335.1 Echites panduratus
TGAAGACTATCACGTATTATTGTATATTTGGTAGTGGATTTGTCTCCACCAACTAACTTTAAGGCTATTTAGCCCTTCTTTGTAACTTCAAATTTTTCCATTATAATAAATACATATATTTTGAAAAAAAAAAAAAAAAAAATGCTCCGAACAGAGATTAACAGGTCTTGTGACGGTTCACTGTTCATGGACCAATCAAAATTATTTCCAAACAAGAGAATGACAGGTCCTATCCCCGGTGTCGATCAACCTTGGTTTGACCTCAAAATTATTATTTTTCTTGACTTTTCTTTGGTATTTCATAGCACGCGCATTTATCAATATGACAAATAACTTTTCTCTTTTGAGTGAATCAAATTAATATCACGCTTCCTCTTTTGTGAGTGCCCTTTATGAAATGCTTCAAGGGTTCTTGATTAACTATTTTAGGACTTTTTTTCACTTTGGCTAGGTGGTTAAATTTTCTTATCAAATCAAGGCATTGGTTGATGTTTGAAATGTAACATAGATCAATGTAACTAGATTGAACTTCTATGATGAGTCTTGGGAAATTTTTCAAATTTGTGTGTTTAGGAAGAGAGTAGCGAAATAATAAGGAAGAGATGAGAGAAAAGAGAAGAAGGACGGTGAAGAAAAAAGAGAGACAAAGATATCTTTGTGAGAAATTTGGATAGCGGCGTGAGAGTAGTGAGATAGTAAGAAATTAGGTTTAAGGTTGGTTTCTTTCCATAAAATGATATGCAATGGTCTTTTACCTTTTTTTTTCTTGGAAACAAATCCACTGCTACATGTCAGATATTAATCTCAAGCTAGGAATTCTCAACCGATCTAATTGACATAATGCCAATGCTCTAGGAGGGAATATAAGATATGAACTATAGTATAAGCAATGACAAAGCTCTTGTGCTACTTGTGCAAGATAGTCTACCACTTGGTTCCCTTCTCTGTAAATATGTACGATTTTGAAATCATATCTGGACCTAAGAGAACGTATGTGACAAACCCTCCTATGGAGTCCCCATGGTACTGAACAGATTCCTTCCACCATTGAGACTGCCGTTTGAGAATCCATTTGTACTAAAATTTTGTTCCATCTCTGACGAATACAATACTACAGCCCTCAGGCAAAGCAGCTAATTCAGCTTCCATAATTGAAGATGCATCGAGGTAAACTGAGAATGCACCTTTGAATTGTCTTGAACCTTCCCTTATGATCCCTCCTATCGTTGCATTCCCCAAGTTATCTTTCATTGAACAGTTGGTACTCTTCTTGCCACTAACAAATCTGTCTCCATGAACTTCTAGATTGAGTAACCTGAGTGTTCAGGAGCTTGCTTACAGCTTTGATGGAGAAGGCTTGATGCAATTCATGCAATGTGTGCATTATAGCTACTGCAATTTTCTTGTTGTCACTCTTGGAACCCTAAGCTGTAACGAGCTAACCATATTTCTTTACACACTAATAACGGAATTAAGTTTGCCAAGAACCCCAAGGTATTATGACTATCGAACCACCAGAGTTAGTTGTAAAAAACCTAATCTGGAGCAAAAATATCCCCAAACCTCTTTAGCAATCTTGCAATCTCTAAATAAATGACCATAAGACTCCATATCAGAAAGACAATGACATCTTGATACAATTTGAAAACCAAAGAGGGATAGTGAACTGTCTAATGGCAGATATATTTTCTTCATTTTCCACATAAATATTGACCAAGAAAGTGAGATTTGTTTGTGCCAAACCTGCAATTCAGTACCTGATAAACTAGATTGAGCTGCAATAATCTGAGAGCAAGAAGATAATGTGAATTTACCAGTACGTGACGACTCCGAAATGAACTTGTTTTCCCCTCCTGCAGATGTTGGTATTTATGTAATTTCATTCACTATTTATGTCAGAACTAGAGATCAAAGGAATTCCACGTTCCAAGCACCATTTTGCATGATTACATCGTCAACTTTTAGAGTTGGATGTCCAATCAAGCTTACCTGATCATACCACTTTCGTGTGAGCATCGAATCTTCATGCCAAAATAACAATTCACCATTGTGTAATTGAATGCCTATTTGATTTTCTGCTTGTGGAGCTATCATTTGAGCCCTGACCATTCCCTTGATGCTTTAGGAAAGAAAGGTTCATCAATCTTGAAGTGATATTTCCATTTTAAGTGTCTAGCCCATAAGGAAGATCAGCCCCTTTCGTGGCTCTGCTACCAATTGTTAGAACGTAAAAGTATTTCACAAGCTATTGAAGGAATCTCAGTGTTTATTCCATTGAAAGACCGGTGGCTTTGTAATCAGCCATTTACATTGAAATAAGGAATAACAATATCCTAAAAATGTGCTAACAGATTGCTGAATAAGTCAAGACTTATCTCTACACCCTAACCATCCGGGTTGTTATTAACGAACAGAAAGAAGATAAAACATAAAGGACCCAACATTTCCGACCTTAAACTAAATTGTTCATTACAATCAGTTTACTTCTCTGGTACCTCACAAACTCCAAGTTGTTCCCTCAGTTTGATAAATGCGTCAAGCTTTAGCCGCTTTGTCATGATATCTGCAATTTGTTTTTGTGAACTGCAATATCTTAGCTCCACCATACCATCCTCTGAAAGAAAACGAAGAAAGTGACATCTGACAGCTATGTGTTTGCTCCTCCCTTGCATGACAGGATTTTTTGAAAGCTTGATTGTTGATTAATAATCACAATAAATAATATGATTCCAGTTGAGATGTTTCAGAATTCTTTGCATCCATACTGCTTGACAAGCACGAAATGTATCTGAGATAAATTCAGCCTCTATAGTTGAAAGTGTAACTACTGCTTCTTTTTTGGAACTCCATGACACTACTCCAGCACTCAACATAAACACATAGCCTAAAGTGCTTCCTCTATCATCTAGATCTCCAGCATAAGTAATGAGTTCACCTACTCTTCCCTTCCTATAACAAATTCTCAATTCAGCAGTACCCTTTAGATACCTCAAGATCCTTTTCACAGCAACTATATGCAACTCAGTGGGCTTCTCCATATATCTACTCACCAGACTCATCACATACATTTAGTCAGGTCTAGAAACAATTAGGTACATTAAGCTTCCAATCACCTGCTTATATTGAGTGATGTCTACTTTTGTTAGCTTGAATCCTGGCACTATAGGACTCTTCGTTGTTTGTCATGCCAAATTTCTGTAACACCTCTTGCATTTATTTTCTTTGGCTGATGTAAATGCCTTCATCACTTTGAACTTCTTCAACTCCTAGGAAGTACTTCATCCTTGCTAAATCTGTCATGTCAAATTCATTCTTCATTGATGACTTGAATTCATCGAAGATCATGCTATCATTACCTGAAAATATTAGATCATCAACATAATTACTCACAATCATTAACTTCCCTATTTCTTTGGACTTAGCAAATGAAGTGTGTTCACTTGGGCACTTCTCAAACCCTTCCTTGAAAAAATAAGCTTCTATCCTACTGTACCATGCACGTGGTGCTTGTTTCAAGCACGTATAAGGCCTTCCTAAGTTTGAGCACCTTCTCTTCCTCTCCTGTCTGTACATATCCTTGAGGTTGCTCGATGTAGACATCCTTTTCCAATTCACCATGCAGAAAAGTACTCTTCACATCTAGTTGATATACGTACCATGCACATGGTGCTTGTTTTGAGCAAGTATAAGGCCTTCCTAAGTTTGAGCACCTTCTCTTCTCTCCTGTCTGTACATATCCTTGAGGTTGCTCGATGTAGACATCCTCTTCCAATTCACCATGCAGAAAAGTACTCTTCACATCTAGTTGATATACATACCAGCTGTTTAGAGCTGCTAAAGCTAGAATCACTCGAATTGTGTTAACAGGAGCAAACACATCAGTATAGTCAATACCTTGCTTCTGTACATAATCTCTCATCCAACCTGGTGGTCTACGAATTCTTCTTTGTGACTCACTTAAACTTGAAGTATTTACCTCATCTGAATAACTTGGTGTGCCTCCATCAGTTTCAACTTCATCAGTTTCTTTGTTTGTTTCGTTGTCTTCATTATCACCCAAATCCAATACACCATTTCTTGTCTCTGTTTCATTCTTGTTCCATTCCCAACCTTCATTCTCTGCAAAGATAACATCTCTGCTTACAACAATCTTTTTGGTGGCTGGATTATACATTTTATAGGCTTTTGATTCACTACTCAGTCCCAAATGTACACATTTTATGCTCTTATCATCCAACTTGTTCTCTTCTGGTCAGAGATATGCACATATCCAATGCACCCAAAAACTTTGAAGTGTTCCACTGACAGTTTATGACAGCTCCAAGCTTCTTGTGGAGTTTGATAATTGACTGCAAGAGGAGGACTATGATTAAATAAGTGCACTATATAGTTAACAACTTTTGGCCAAAATTCTTTTGGAACCTCCTTCTACCATGCCTTTTACCATGTTTATAATAGTCCTGTTCTTCCGTTCTGCTGTTTTGCTGCGATGTGTGTAAAGCTGTGAGCTGCCGGCTTATTCCATTGGTGCTGCAAAATTCATTAAAGCTTTCTGAGGTAAATTCTCCACCTCTGTCTGTTCTTAGATAGCAAATGCTTTCACCAACCTCCTTCTCTTCTAAGCTCTTGAACTTCTTGAATATGTATAGGACCTCTGACTTTTCCCATAAGAAGCATCCCCATGTCTTTCTTGTGAAATCATCAATGAAGGTAACTAAATACTTCTTTCTACTATTTGATTCTGGAGTCACCGGACCACGAATATCTGCATGTACCATTTGCAGCCTTTGATTAGCTCTCCATTGAATTTGTTTGGGGAAAGAATCCATGTGTTGTTTTCCCTTCAAACAACCTTCACATAGCTTTGTTGGAGTCTTCAAAAATGGTAAACCTTTCACCATATAGTGTAAGGTTTTCAAGCTTTTGTAACTCAGGTGGCCAAATTGGCAGTGCCACAATTGTGTCTCATCTTCTGTAATTGTTTTGAAACAAAAAGGTTCTCTGGAAACAACAGAAGCCAATAGCACAAACATTCTATCTGCAGACATTTTACTTTTCATAATTAGACCCCTAGAAGCATGAAACAAATTGCACATATCATTGTGTATAAGTATTGTTAATCCTTTCTCCTATAATTGTTTGATGCTTAGTAAATTGTTTTTCAAGTCGTTAATGTAGTTTACATTAGTAATAACTACCCTCAACATTAGTCCTAGCACTTCCTCTACCCATCACCATCATCCTCGAGTTAATCCCTGGTTTAACAGACTCTCTAAACGCATCATCCAAACTTATAAACCACATTTTGCTACTAGTCATATGATTACTACAGCCAAAGTCTAAAAACCATACTTCATCTCCCTTTTTTTTTTTTTTTGATGTAGTTCAATATATGACATGAGAAGTATTTCTTCCTCCTCATCATGATCTACATGGTTTGCTCCTTGCCACTTGGGGCACTTATATTGAAAATGCCCTAATTTGTGGCATTTATAGCATTCAACCAGTTTCTTATTGAATCCTCTTCCTCTGCTTCGAATGCCTCATAATGCACCTCTGGCCCTTCCACTTGTTGCTCTTCTTCTTTATATCCCTGCATTCTCTGCTCCAGGACTAGAAGGCTGCCATGAAGTTCATCAATACTCATGGTGTCTAAATCATTCGACTCCTTTATTGAACACATAATATAATTGAATTTAGGAGTCAATGATCTTAGAATTTTACCAACCACAACACTTTGTTGCATCTGGTCTCCATGGACCTTCATCTTGTTCACCACACTTAGGGTTCGAGAGATGTAGTTGTCTACCTTCTCTAATTCCTTCACGCCCAGCAATTCAAACTCTTTTCTCATTGCTTGCAGTCGATCCCTTCTTAGTTTTGTTGAACCCTGATATTTCTCTTTTATTGAATCCCAAATTGCTTTTGTTGTTCCTTTACCAAGAATTTTCTCCATGATCTCTCTTCCTATTACTTGGAACAAGAAATTCTTGACTTTTAGATGCTTTATCCTGGCTTCTTTTACAATCTTTCATTGTCCTTCACTTGCAGCTGGTCCCTACATTACTTCTGGAATCCCTTCCTCAACCAAACTCCACATCTAATTGCTTTTCAAGAAGTTCTCCATCATCATGGACCAGTGATCATAGTGTCCATCAAATCTCGGTATTGAAGCCTGTATAAACTACACTAAGGTAGACATCTTTGGCTTCACACAATCACTCTGTATTGAACTTTCTCACACACTCAATTAGCCCCTTTCGTGGCTCTGCCACCAATTGTTAGAACATAAAAGTATTTCACAAGCTATTGAAGGAATCTTAGTGTTTATTCCATCGAAAGACCTGTGGCTTTACAATTAGCCATTTACCTTGAAATAAGGAATAACAATATCCTAACCATCAAGCTTGTTATTAACAAACAGAAAGAAGATTAAACATACAGGACCCAACAGGTAAGTTGTTTAGTTGGTATTAATGAAATGTTATTGATAAATGGATTAATATGTAGTATTCTAATGTCAAGCCTTAACACATTTTTACCTCTATTTTTTTATCTAGTTCCCTCAAAGGCTCAATTTTTTTTATTATGTATTTCAAATCATTCACATAATAAACATGCCTTACCTTCCATCCTTTTGTACTTATCATGTCGTTCTCTAAGCAGTAGAGTAGTTTAAAGCAACATTTTCATAACTAGATTGAATATCAAATTGAAAAAAAATTTACGAGTTCACATGTTAATGGTATAACCATAATTAAATCACAGTTGAAATCTAATTAAATTTGAAAACAATAATTAAAAAATTATATTATTTTAGGTTATAATTACTTGTTAATAATAGAATGTAATGCATTAATTTTTAGTGTCAGTAAAATTTAATTTAAGTTATTTAAAATTTTTAAATTTATTTGAAATAAAATATATTTTTTAAATAATTAAATAAGTAGATATATAATTTGATTGAAGTATGATTTAATGTTAAAATATATTTACAATTTGTGTCGAAATTTGGACTAATTTTAACCAATTTTGTGATTAAAGAATTTTATGTAAATGATATGAAATATATCAAGAGTTCAGTGGGTTAAAACAAAAGTTCGAGGGCTTAATAGAGTACGTACAACAAGTTGAAAGGTCTAATGGAGTAAAATAAAAGCTTTAAAGGCTTCATATGGATATTGGTACAAGGTGAGGGGTCTAATAATACATCAAGCCAGAAAAATATCTAGTTTATATATATAAAAAATCTTTATGTGATTTAAAATAAGAAAGTACATTTCACCAGAATTCTTTTATATTCACTCATATTTTATGAATAAACAAGACATTACCAACTTCAATATCTGAGATATTGGTGAAAAATATGGCATCCGCTGGTTATCAAGAAAAATGCACAAGAATTTTTCTTTTTCTCAAAAGTTTTTTTTTACCTACTAAGGTTTTAGTGAGGATTTTTAAAAATATATATTTTTTTAATAATAGACCTCCAAGGGAAAGGGTACGTTATATAATAAATGAGCATCTATTCATTGGACTAATGTTTTCCTATTTGAGATTATACTATGACCAACCTTGATATTGTGGAAACAGTTATAACATTAATAACCTTGATATTCATAAAATACATTGATGGCTACCATTAATATGACTTATTAATTACTAACATTAATAAGTTTTTATTGACGACTACCGTTAATGAGATTTATCTTCTCATGCAGATAAATATGGGTTTTCCCAACCTTATTGTACTATCCTTGTCTCATATATAAGGCATTAGTCCCCTTTTCATATGAATTTAGAAACAATAAATATATATTTGTTATGTTTAAAATACCCTTTATATCTCATATTTATAGTTACAATTATACTTCTTCACAAAAAATGAAAGGAGATATTAAATGAAGGATAAGAGTGAAAAAAAATAATAAATATGCATTTTTTTTAAATTTAAAATGCCAGAATGGGTTTGGCAGACCCCTACATGTTTATTAACAGAAAGATTACAAACATACTAGAGTTGAGGCAGGAGGAAACAAATCCACATCGGGCTCATGTATTTTATATCTACTCTCGCTACACTAGGTCTTGTCAGGCTGGCAGTTTGAGAATCTATTTTCAATGGTTTACCCACCACTGATGCAAATGAATATAGGATTTCTTTTCCATACAGATGCAGAGGCAGGTTTGGGAAATTAATCCAGAAAGGAACAATAGAGAGTTCAGCATTAACATGAAAATTCGGTGACCATTTTAGTATTCTCATTGGAATCCCATTCAAGTTCCAGATGCCCTTCACCTTTAATTGACAATAATCCTTCTCTAGTTGAACCCTGATAACAATATGTCTAGCATCATACCATGATCACCCTCAACCCAATGGTTTTGAAATATTTTCTGATGACATCTATATGGGGTTTTCCATGCCAAAATTTGCCCACCAAGGCATGCTTGAAAGGTTTAGCTAAGATGTTAACCTCTTCTTTGGAAAAGAAAAAACTTGGTTCTCTCTTATCGGGTAGTGAGCTCTTCAAAGGTAGAGAGTCTACATGAGGTGTTTTAGTGGAAAGAGAAGAAAATGTCTTCTTCTCCCAGGGATTGGATCTCATCGATGTTTCCATTGGTGGTGGCACTGTCGCCGTAGGAAGTGGAGTGCTTTAGACCAGACAGCAAGCTGGAAAGTGAAAAAGTTGTAGTTGGTGGTGTTTACACTAGTGTTTGCCACTCAATTGGAAAGGTAGAGCATGCTTACACAGAGAGAGAATTCCACTAGGTGGGTTTTGAGTTGTTATCAAATGTCTTAATAAATATGTATTGTAAATTGTAAAATGACTTATATTGTGGGACAAACACAAGAGGCTTATAGTACTCCATTTGTTCCAAAATATAAATCATTTTAGGGTGTTTCATTTGTTCTGCAGTATAAGTCAATTTTGCAATTATCAATATATTATTATGATGTCTTCCTGCATTGATATTCTTATCCAGTCATTATAAAGAAAAAAAAAATGTAGTTATGAAGGAGTGGAAATAGGGATTTGTTTGACCTGTCATATCTACATTTAAGACTTCTTAATGTATGTAATACAACGGGTAACACCTTATATTAAGGGACCAAGGTAGTAATTTTTTTGAGATAATCTTAAAAGTATTCTTGTTTTTTTGTTTCTCCTTTCCTTACTGTTCTTTATTACTCCCATCATTTCAAAATAGCCATTATTTTTGAAAGGAAAAATTCCACAATATTTGTCGATTTGTTTTATCAAAATTCATTAATCGATACTTTTCAATATTTTCCCTTATTTTACTCCTATTCTTGTTCACCTAAAATTTCAAGGACATATTTATTGCATGTTTTTCCTATTTTACCCTTTGAATTTTTTTAAATGATTAATTACTACTACTCATAAAACGTTTACATATATTCTTCCAAAATAATAAAATTACCCAATAATTTTATACCTTAAATAATCCCCATGCAATGTCCAAAATGGACCTATAAATTGGGACAGAAGAAGTATAAACTTGTGATTTCTATAAATATTTAAGGTCCTCTTGCAACTAATTCACAGTTATTATATTTTGTCACCACGCGATTTGATGATCAAATTCACAATTATTATATTTTGAGCATTACTAATTTACATTTTTGAAAATCTCAGAAACTCCAAAGCATATCATCTTAGCAACTCCTGTAAAGTAAAGAGTCCAAAACTTGAAACAGAAGAATAAAGAGAAAGGCAAGAAAGATCAAGAGAAGCATGAGGAAAGAAAACCTTTTCATCCTCTTCATATCCTTCTTCTTCGCTACACATGTTTTCGGTGCATTTGAGAAATATGAAGTACACATAATCAACAACATACAAAATTCTGGAGCTCTCTTGAGAATTCATCCTCATTCTAAGGACGACGATCTTGGCTTTAATGACCTTGATTTAGGGCAGGAATTCAAATGGAGATTTAAGGTAAATTTTTCAAGCACTACTTTGTTTCTATGCCACTTTTGGTGGGGTAAAAAACAAGCAGTATTCGATGCATTTAATATTGACTTGGGAATGGATTACTGTGGTTATGATTTGATTGCTCTCAACCAATGCTATTGGTATGTAAAGGATGATGGATTCTATGTTCAAAATAATTACGAACAGGGTCGTCCTTTGAAAAAATTGTATGATTGGAACACCACTGTATAATTGGAGTTTCTTATAATTTCCTTCGTTATTAGTGAAATATTTGGAATAAATTAAAAATGGTTATGTTGTTAGCACTATCATTGAAAAAGTTATTAACTAAAGTAATAATTTAACCATTCTCGAAAGTGTTTATATCATATTTTTGGTCATGGGAGAAAAAAGAAAGAGGAAACAGTGAATAAGAGAAGAAGAAGAACTCATAAAGCGGCTAAGGAAAAATAATTGAACGGAAGAAGAGGATAAACAAAAAGATGAGTGAAACTTTCCAGATTTGGTGAATTTTCAGATGAAGGGGAAGAAAATGGTGAAGAAGAACGGCAAAAAAAAAAAAAGAGCTGTGAAACCAATTATATAAGAGAAAAAATTTTGCAAATGTAAAAGATGTTGGCCTATGAAGTTTGGAAAATTTTGATATGGACTTGGTTTATATGTGAGGATATGGACCATTACTTTTTTGCTTTTGGTCCACAAATAATGACACCTTTCTCATACAGCTTGATATGAATTATAAATTTCATATACGAAGACATGGATCAGGTCCATGATAAAGTTTATCATGAAGGGTATAAAACTTTTGAGAAATATTGCAGTTTGAGGACTATCTAATGGTATGAAAATGGAGGGAAAAAGGGGAAAAGATATTGATAAAACTAAATTTACTTTGATACATTGTAAACAATTAATTATGGACAAGAAGCATTTCCAAATAACCTAATGGTCATATTTCTAAAAAGACATCTCTGGACAATCCAGCACTCCTTCCCGTCCTTAATATATGCTGCCAGTGCATATTTCTAAAATAATCTTTTAATTGAATAAATAAAATATTTTATATCTTTCTTTTTCATAAGTAAAATTGAGTTGTTTTTCAATAAATATAAGAGAATATTAAATATGTGATGATACTTTAAAAGATAAAATAAATGTATATTGATAATTGCAGAATGACTTATATTATTAAAAAAAAGTTACTTGTGAAACATTCTCCAATTCATGAATTAATTTAATAATACTACTCCCTCCATTCCAAATTATGTGGACATTCAATTCCTGATCGAGGGAGTACATTTTATATTGACCTCTTTTCTAATCCTCATCGTGTCTCAAAATCATAACTTCTCGATCCTAAGTAGTGTCACTTATCATTAAATTAAGCAAGAATGGACTAACTTCCTACCCTAAGAAGTTATTTTAACCTGAATTCAAATATTCCAAAATGTTCAAATGGTTGTTATTTCTTAACCTATTTAATTTCAAGTTGTCATTAGTTTTTCATGAAGGAGAATAAAGGCAATAACAGGAGTGTGTGTCCAGTCAAGATTAAGCAACTCAATAAAAGATCTTAAGGCGGTTATTCCAGATGATCTTGGAAATATTGAATTCCACAAGAAGTAGAGCTCTCAATTATTGAAGGTTGGACTACTATAATACATAGTGAGAGAAATAGAGAGTTTCATATTGCTTGAGGATTTACATTACAACTTCAAGTTCAAGCAATAACATGTTTTTGAGGGATTATATGAGTGTCTTCAACTGGTGATCAAGACACTCTCAAGGGGATTAGAAGATCACTTGTTAGGCGGGTGACTTGTATCCCACATTTGGAGGAAGTTCTGTCTTCCTTGAAGGCTATAAATAGAACCTATAGTATTTGTATACTTATGAGTTCTCTCTTCCTCTCTTGGGTTTGTGGAGTAATTCTCCAAGACCTATATTATTTTTCATAGTAAAAAATTTTGCTCCTCTTCGCTTGTGGAAGTAGGTTTAATTGACCAAACATATTTTCTCTACATATTTTTTTACCATTATTTTTTATTATCTTTGAGGGTCTGCCCGATCCTTACAAATTGGTATCAAAGCCAAGATTATTTCTTAGTATGCTTTGTGGTTGTAGCTCAGTCTAATCTTTAATATTAGAAAAGAATATTTTTGTTTTGTTTGTTTCTTTATAGCTATTGCATAGTTTTGGCAGGAGATGTGATGATAACAAAGTCATTTGTGGAGAAATTTGATCGAAGTGTCAACTTCGGCATGTGGCAGCTCAAGATGGAGGCCATTCTAATCCAAGATGGCATAGATGTGGCTTTGCAATTAAAGGAGAAGAAGCCGACGACTATGTCGGATGAAGTGTTTGACAACCTAGACAAAAAGGCTAGGTCAGGCATCATTCTGAACCTATCTGATGAGGTTCTTTGGGAGGTTGATGCTGAGACCACAGCTAAAGGCATGTGGGAAAAATTAAAGATGCTATATATGATGAAGTCAGTAGAGACAGACTCCATTTGAAGCAATGTTTGCATACATTGTGTATAGTGAAAGTTACTTCTATACCCTCACATCTTGACAAATTTGATTCCATTATTATGGATCTGAGTAATACTAAAGTTAAAATTGAGGATGAAGGTCAGGCCCTTTTACTTTTATGTTCCTTACCCCAGTCTTCTAAGTATTATGGATAAGAAATTGTCTCTTATAAGAAATTAAATCTGTTCTAAAATCTAAAGACCAGATAGATAGAGATATTACTAGGGAAACTAGTGGAAATCAGGCCGATGGCTTTTTTATTTCGGGTAGATATGAGAAGAGAGATTTTGATACTTGTAAGACCCTTTCGAAGTCAAAATCCAAACATAAAAATTTAGAGTGCAATTACTGTCATAAAAAGGGGCATATTAAATTAGAGTGTTATAAATTGAAAAATAATGAGAAGGTAAAAAGAAAATTGAGGATGAAACAACCGAAGCTAGTGTTGCTGTTGATGAAAATGATTTAACTATTTTTGTTACAACTAACAATAATTCCAAACATGCAAATGAATGGATTTTAGATTCTGGTTGTTCTTACCATATGGGTCCCCATAGGGATTGGTTTTCAACATATGATTCAGTTGAAGATGGAGTTGTCTAGATGGGCAACAATGCTTCCTTCAAAGTTGTTGGTACAGGTACGCTCCTAATAAAGATGCACGATGGTGTGGTGAGGACACTGACTAATGTCAGGCCTGTTCCTAATTTGCAGAAAATCTCATCTCTTTGGGCACTCTCGAGACTTTAAGATGCAAATACACAGGTGAAGGTTTTGAAAGTTAAGCTCTGGTGATCATGAAAGCACATAGGCTTGGTACTTTGTATATTTTACAGGGTCTACTGTCACAGGTGCTACAGCTATTTCTACATTAGCTCTATCAGATTCTGACACCACCAAATTATGGTATAGGAGTCAAAGAACCAGTTTCAAATCATTAGTGAATCACATAACAAAAGGTACTTTGGATTATATTCATTCAGACCATTGGGGCCTTCTCGTACTTCATCTAAGGGTATATGTTGACTTTTATTGATGACTTTTCAAGAAAAGTCCTGGTTTATTTTTTGAAACATAAGAATGATGTTTTCCTCACTTTTAAACAATGGAAAGTTATGATTGAGAAACAAACGGGAAAGCAAATCAAGTGGCTTAGAACATATAATGGCTCGAAATTTCGCGGAGGTGAATTCAACGAATTTTGCAAGAATGAAGGAATTGTTTGTCATCACACTGTGAGAATGACTGCTCAACAAAATGGTGTAGTAGAAAGTATGAATAGAACTCTGTTGAAGAGAGCTTGATGTATGATCTCAAATGCTAGACTGACAAATGACTTTTGGGTAGAAGCTCTTTGTACTGCATGTTATATTGTTAACCGCTCTCCTTCTATAGCTTTGAATTTCAAGACTCTAGAGGCAGTTTGGTCAGGGATTTATGGAGTTCTCCAAATAAAGTGGACAATATGCAAAAGCAGGTGGAGGTTGAATTTGGCAGTAATAGTTCTTAGTTGGTTGCACTACAACACATCCAGTTCAGACAGATGAACCTATTGAAGTTGAACCACAAGAGGATCAATATTCTATAGCAAGAGACAGACCAAGAAGAGAGATTCGTAAGCCACAATGATATGTAAATTTAGTTTCATATGCCCAATTAGTTTTACATGAAATTGAAGAAATTGGTGAGCCGTCTTCATATTTAGAGCCAATTTCTTGTAACAATTCAGATAAGTGGTTGATTGCTATGAATGAAGAAATTCAATCTCTCTATAAGAACGGGACTTAGGTTCTTGTAAAACCTCAGCCATAAAAGAAGATTTTTGGTTGCAAATGGGTTTTCAAGAAAAAGGAAGGAATCCCAGGGGTTGAAGATGCATGGTACAATGCATGATTAGTTGCAAAGGGCTATAATCAGGTACAAGGTGTTGATTTTAATGATGTTTTCTCACCTGCTGTTAAACATAGCTCTATTCGTATTTTACTTGCTTTGGTTGCCATTTATAAATTGGAGTTGGAGCAGTTCGATGTTAAGACAACCTTCTTACATGGTGAACTTGAAGAACAAATTTATATGAAACAGCCTGAAGGATTCGAAGTTGAAGGAAAAGAAAACCATGTTTGCTTGTTATAGAAATCATTGTATGGATTGAAGCAATCTCCCAGGCAACGGTATAAGAGGTTTGATTCATTTATGTTGATTCATGGTTCTCTAGAAGCATGTATGATAATTATGTGTACTTTCGGAAGAAAAATGACGGTTCTTTCATTTATTTGCTATTATATGTTGATGTTATGCTTATTGCTGCCAAGGATTTGATATAAATTCACATTTTGAAGAAACAATTGAGTAGTGAATTTGAGATGAAAGATTTGGGAGTAGCGAAGAGAATTCTTGGCATGGAGATCAAGAGAGATCAGGGAATTGGAAAATTATATTTTACTCAACAGAAATACCTTGAAAAAGTTTTGGAGCTTTTTGGCATGAAAAATGCTAAACCTGTAAGTACTCCTCTTGCTAGTCAATTTCGACTATCAGCTACTCAAGCACCGCTGACCAATGAAGAGAGAGGTATATGGCTCAAGTTCCATATTCTAATGCAATTGGCAGTATTATGTATGTAACCGTTTACACATGTTATGATATTTCACAAGTTGTTAGTGTGATAAGCAGACATATGGCTTGTCCAGGTAAAGAACACTTTAATGTTGTGAAGTGGATTCTCAGATACTTACGAGGTAGTTCAGAAATATGTTTGGAGTTAGTTAAGAACCAAAACACATGAAGGATAATTCTGCTGACATGTTGACGAAACCTCTTCTATGTCCAAGTTTATTCATTGCTTGGATTTAGTTGGTGTTCGTTTTATATGATTTGGCCATTGAAGCTTTTTTGGAGAAGGTGGAGCAAATTTGTTATTTATAATTTAGGATGCAAGTCAAGGTGAAAATTTGTTAGGTGGGTGACTTGTATCCCACATGGTTTTTTGGAGGAAGTTTTACCTTCCTTGAAGACTATAAATAGAAGCCTTAGTTTTTGGTTTCAAATGCACCAACCAAGAGTTAATTTGTATACTCTTGAGTTCTCTCTTCCTCTCTTGGGTTTATGGAGTAATTCTCGAAGACCAATATTCTTCTTTATGGTAATAAAATTTTGCTCCTCTTTGCTTGCGAATGTAAGTCTAATTGACCGAACCACGTAAATTCTATATTGTTATTTGTTATTTTGTCTACATATTTTGTTATTATTATTTGTTATTGTCTTTGAGGATCTGCCAAATCCTTATATTACTCAATTTCTCTATTAATCAAGGTATTCTTCAAGAGAAGAAAAACTCTTGGTGGAAGGTTCAACTATAATGCACATTGAGACTTCGATAAAATTGCATCAATCGACTTCGGGAGAAGGACGTGCGACTTGACTTCGGGAGAAGAAAGGTTTGATTTCTTTGGGATAAAGAAAACTATGCAAGGTTGAAGGGATTTAGTAATTAATACAAAATCAAGATATGACAAGCCATGGAAAAAAGCAATAAAAAAGACAACTAGTGAAAACAAGCCAAAATGCTCCTAACAGAGATTCACTAGTCTTGTGACCGGTTCACTGTTCATGGACCAATCAAAATTGGTTCCAAAACCAGAGAAGGATAGGTCCTGTCCCTAGTGTCGATCAACCTTGGTTTGACCTCCAAATTGTTATTTTTCTTGACTTTTGTTTGGTATTTTAGTTATGTAAAATGGGTATTAAGGTCCTTTGACCTAAACCCTGAAATTATTAGGTTATTTTTGGGGTTTTGGACAATATATAGTCTCTTATGTTTTGTATTTCATAACAAGGTTATCAATATGACAAATAACTTTTCTCTTTTGAGTGAATCAAATTAAGGTCTAACTTGCTCTTTTGTGAATGCCCTTTATGAATTCTTCTAGGGGTTTTTGATTAACTACTTTAGGACTTTTCTTCACTTTGGCTAGGTTGTTAAATTTTTTTACCAAATGAAGACATTGGTTGATGTTTGAAATGCAACATAGATCAATGTAACTAGCTCGAACTTCTATGATGAGTCTTGGGAAAATTTCAAAGTCATGTCTGATGTGATTCTTGCCTTTGAGAAGAAATCAAACAAACACACAAACCACACCAAGAAGAAAGGATTTCATCTATGGTTTATTTTTGGATTAGT
>JAWZTD010025419.1:0-16678 GCA_035221335.1 Echites panduratus
TCCATTCTCTTACTCTTAACTATAAATAGATAAGAATGGTCTTGCTAGGGTTTCTCTCTAAGACATACATCCTATTTGATAGAAGAGAAACCCTAGCCGAAATATTGTCTTCTCCTACATTGATTTTCGTCATCTAACTTCCAAATACCAGATTTGTGAAGTTTAAGGTTCTAGCAAACCTAGCAATTCGTTGATCTTGCTGTGTGGATACCGGTAGAGGACGTTCGTGATTCACAGCGTCTAGATTCATAAAATCTACTGTTTTTCTGTTCATCAACAAGAAAAGGTATGTTTTTCTTCCAATTGGGTTTTACATAATGTACATGGACCCTGGATTGGAATTGTGAAATTTTATTTTCCGCTGCTTTATGTTCATAATTCCCAACAATTATATATGTACTTATATAGTTATGAAATTGTATTCTTATATATAGTTATTATATGTATTCTTTTATATAGCTATGATATGTTATTCTTATATGTATAGTTATAGTTATTTTATATATAGTTATTATATGTATACTTATATATAGTTATGATATGTTATTCATAGTGATAGTTATTATACAAATGAGTTATGATAATATAACATAATCATCACAAATGTCCCCATATTGGTAAGTAAGTTCAAAGGTAGATAAAAAACATAATGCTAAGTCCAAGATACATTTCATATATCACCATCGCTCATATCTAATTCGGCTGTGTCTGTGTCATCTTGACCTGTACCGGATATCATATTATAGTATGCAATGCGATCCGTGTATTGGCCATCCCACCCTTCTACATCAGGTTCATGGAACTTGTACCAAGCTCTATGAATCCGTGGTATGATTGAATTTGGCTTCATGTGGACCTTCACGCAATGGTTTCCATTTCGGAACTGTAACCAGCTAGACTCTAAGCCGATATCAACTTAAGAGACTAAAGGAGCATCATAAGTACCACGGTCTGAACTTTTGCCAGTGAGGATGGACTGAACACATAGGAATAGGCCATCCCTCTGCACGGATCTGAACTATATCATGAGCACATGGTAATCCGTTAGTCTTGCTAATCGCACAACCGCAGTCCATTCGCACTTTGAACCCTGATGAGTCAGCCAACGTGCACTCCTTAAGGAGTATATATAGGGCGGTAACTGAAACAAAACCCCGCAGCTCCTTGAAAACCTGAGGGCGGAAATGGTGCTGCACAACATGCTTGCTTCTCTCAAAAGAAGACTTTGTCTCGTTGTGTTGCAGCAATAATAGTTGGTGAATCCTATCCCAACAACTCTCAAAAGTGCCTTGGGAGGTGCCAAGATTCCATTTCAATCTAGCATGTGCGCTCTCAACCCTACAACCAAATAAAACCATGGAAAAATGAAAGAATATCATATTATGATGTAGCAAAGTAAGAATGTTTTACTAATATAACACTTCTTTATAAATGTAAAGTAACAAACCTATTCGTTGTAGTACAGCCATAGTGTCGAAGTTGATCTATCCATGCTGACATGAATCTATCCTTACAGTCGTCCAACCGGACTTCATTGACGTAGCTCAGTGCATCTGGAAAAGACAAAAAGTCCATCTCAAACTGCCTAAGATTATGATAGTATGAATCCTGCGTCTTTGTTAATACAAGTGCATTCCATCTAGTAAGAAAGCTCTCCCACATACTCTCATTGAAATACTTTTTGCTAGGACATTTCTCGAAATATGCCACCTACACAGTAAGTGTCGTGAATGGGGGAACACATCTGATATAGCATTCATTAGCCCTAACTCACGATCTGTGGTGATGACAAAAGGATAGGAGTTTTCTCTCATCAACTCCTTCAGTCTAGACAAAGCCCAACTATAGCTGTCCTTACTTTCCACTGTCATATATCCGTAAGCCACTGAGAATGTCAAATCCGTTGATGTCACCCCGACAATCTCAAACAAAGGGAGACCATACCTATTTGTCTTATACGTGCAATTCATAAGCAACACCTTTGGAAAAGTATGCAATAATGCAATGCTGGTAGGGTGGGCGAAGAACAAGTCTCGAACCTCATCAGTGTCACCATCGCTCCTATGCCACTCGTAATATCCATTTTCACTGATCTTACTCAACAATTGCTGCATTTGGTTACGTCTGGCCCTCTCCTTCACCCGATACTTAGCTCGAGCATTGTATATTGTCCTCATAGTAGATGTGTTGGAAGGATCATGGTGCTTCAATGATGACAAAATGTCCTTAGGTCGTGCCATGGAGGCAAACATCTCAACAACAATGGTCTCCTCGTGGGGTTGTAGTATTGCAATTCATTGTGATTATGTGTGCCACATCTTACCTCCAGAACCCAGAAATCGTCATCACCAAGTAATCGTTTACCTACTAGAGAAAAAGGACATTCACATTTCTTCGTCCCAACATTCTTATTTTTCATCTTACTGTTGTAATCGAGTTTGGATTCATCTCCATCAGCCTTCACCTTCTTTCTGAATTTTCCACCACGTTCACATCCCAAGTATATTGTTGGAGTTTTCTTTGAATTCGACGAAGTTGAATGTTGCGTAACTATAACAAATCCCAATTCTTTACCCCGTTGTCTTGCCCGCGATGCCAAAACTTCTTTGCATTGAAAATGCTGTCATTCAAATTGCAAATTATTTAACAAACTCTTCAAACAAAAACAATCGAAACTATAATAAAGATGACACATACCTCAAAGTTCATAAAATGTATGGTATAATCAACCACTATAGGTAAATCTTCCTCTCCATTACTTTCATTGCTAGAAATTATGGACTACAAAAAAATAGAATGTGAGATTCAAGAATATATCTTCAGAAAATCAAATAATATGTGGAAAAATAATGATGCAAATCGGTCAGTTATTAACGACAAACTGAAGCTTGCTCGGCAATATATTGCCAACTGAAGTACAAATATTCGGTTCTATATGGCTGAAGAAATTTAATTTTGTCGGCATGAAGTGGCTGAATTTTTTTCACTAAGTCGGCAAAATGATGCGGACTGGTTCATGAATAATCAGTAACTTGTGGCTGACTAAATGCATTGAAGTCGGTTTTGGTTGGCCGATTTTTTGTAAGATGGAAAAATAAAATTGTCGACATAAACAGAGAAAAAAATCTTCAAAACTTACCATTTTAGCTTCGTTTAGCCATTTATATGCATTGGAACCTTCCATTGTCCTTCTAAACTCTTTATAAAGAAATTTGGTTGAATGTGGTTCAAAATGATTTTTAACCAGCTCTTTCGGTTGTAAAGAGAGAATTACAGCTTCTTGGTGGTGTTTTAGATATAGTTTCAACGGTTGTGTATTCATTCATTCTCTTTTTTTTTATTTTTAATATAAAGGATAATTTTGTCATTTCTCAAAACACATCCCAAAAAAATTTTAAATAGGGTTGTGTCCTCGTGATTTTTTTGTTGTGTTAACATCAACACCCAAAAATCAATAGGTTTCTGCTAATTTTGAACATTATGGAAGTTGTTTACTCCTTGCCTGACAGCTAAAGCAATGCAAGCAGCGACAGTCACCAATCCAGTCTCGCTTTAGATCCAAAGCAGTCTTGACTGGGGAACCATCTGAAGTAGTGAAACAGATCTAGATAGCAGTGTGTGAGGGGCAGAAACTCTTCCCAGTGCTGGTAGCATGAATCGCACCAGGCTAGCCACAAGAGGTAGTGACGATCTTCCGATCACACATATCTGCATTCACCAGCACAGTTATAGCATAGTCGAAGCAGGTAGTCGAAGGCTTGCACTCTTAGTCTCAGGCGAGCTTGCACAGCTCATCACAAGCGCTTGCACATGTCTAGGTGGCCACTGGCGGGAGTAGCGCTGCCTTGGGGCATCCAGCAGCACCGACCGACAGCATATCCATTTGTAGTAGTTGTACAGGTATTGGATAGTGGTGGCCAGTGATGATGGTGGTGGCTGAGCTAGAGGCTGTGGCAAGAAGCAAAGAAAAGAGGGGGCTAGGGTTCCAAGGAAGAAGACCAAAGTTTCTGGAAATTGCAAAAGTGGGATTAATGTTTTCAAAAATTCCTAGATTTGGGCCCATAAGTTTGTAATTAGCCCGATTAGGAGTTTTTAATTAGAGTTCTTTTGGACCAAAGCTTTATGCATTATTTATTATGCTTTAATATTTTGTGATATTATGAGAAGCATGAAAATAAATTAGAAGCCATAATTAGGAAAATAAACAAGATCACATTTAATCAATTTGTTTGATTATTTGGTCACATAGGATTAAAACTAAAAATTACTTGAATTTAATTTTATGGTTTGTTTTAATATTTTATTATGTGACAAAAGAAATTTATATAGGAAACTTAGATTAGGAACGTTCTTTAAAATGATTTTTTTGATTTGGTTATGATAACTAAGAAATCAAGAAAATAAGTATAAAAAACAATAATTAAAATTTTTAAATAGTTAATATGGTTATTTTTGGAAATTAGAAATACCCTAAATAATTTTTCTTAAAGGGTTTATTCTTGAAATAGACAATAGAATTATGGGCTATTATTTCTAAAAGACATAACCTAGATTATAAACTATTAAAAGAATAAATAAAATATAGGTTTTTATAAGATTAAATAACTCAAGAAATTATATTTGTTTAAAGTTATAATTTGAACATAAATATATAATTGAGTTATATTTTCTTAAGAAATAAAACCAAGATTATATTTTATTATAAATGTTCCTCAAATAAAAGATTGAGTGGGAGAGGATACATTAAATTGGATTCATGGCTTCCATTACTTATTTGTATTAATGAGTTGTGGCTTTCTCGCGTCACCCTTTAAGTGACCCCCTGTAGGATGATTGTCCACAAGAATATAGATGTTAATAGACAAATTAAAAGCTAATTTCGAGGATAGGTGGTAGTGTCGACTGTCGACCAACCTACTTTGGAGGTATTAACATCAGATTATTTATAGTTTATCAAGAGTTAGTGACCAGTCTACGTTGAAACTACTCTAGATTGATCAACTAAAAGATTTTAGTAATTTTTGGTTAAACACTCAATGTAGAAAAGCATTAGCCTGAATACATAGCTCTGCTCAGTTTTCTAATAGCCAAACGTGATCATTAGATATTGGTGCATTTGTTGCATAGATCAATATGCCAAGTCAAAATATTAATGATTATAATGAGTGAAACAACTATAGTCTAAGAAAATATGAAAAGAACAATATGCTTAATTTTGACATTAAACTGCATGTTTTATATGTTTTATGGGTTATTTAAAGTTTATTTATTTTTGCACTTTTAGAATAATTTTGATAGGATCTCTCTTTGTCTAATGGTTAGTTTTCTCGTAGAGAGATAGTTAATTGGAGCCAAGTATTGAGACTAGAAAAGAGAATTGTATAATGTCCTCGATGTGGAACAATATGAACCAACTTCAACATCCTTAATTTATTATCATAAAATACAATTCTACTAAAGAACAAAAGACTCCTATCGGCACAGAAAGATGTTAACAAAGAGATTAAGTTCTTGATGTTAAATTCTATGTCTGGATCACTAAGTAAAAAAATATGAAGATGAGGGTTATTTTGCAATTGATTAATCTCTTATAATTAGATTTAGAAAAGAGATTGATTCAGAAATTGCAAAATCCTTAGTAAACATCAAGTTAGCTAAAGAATCTTCTTATTGAGAGTTTACTCTCAAGGTTTTGAGGATTCATGACAAAGCTAAAGATCTTGATGTTCACTAGATAAGGAGTGTTAAAATATTCAATCTTAAGATGTCTACATCATTTCTTGAATTTCTTTTATAGTCTCCTAGGAGCGTTTTTCCTCTTGATGGTAGGCTTCCTTCATAGGAAGAATTCCAAAGGGATATGGATAATGTAGAAAAGATTGAAAGAGGTCCAAAGTTTGTAAATATGGCATCTTCTATTAAGCCTAAGCCTAACTGAAGAGGACTCAAAGGAAGGAGAAGAACCTCTACAGATAAGTAATGGAATCATATCCAACCTTATCAGAAATTCATATATATAGTGATAGCAAGCCTAAAGGATATTTTTCCTGTGGACTAATAGTACACTGGTAGAAAGACTATCCTGAGAAGAAATTCATGTCTAAAGGAAATTTTCTCAATTTTAAGTTCTTATTAATGATTGAATCTGTTCCTTTTGGATAGTTGATTCAAGAATCATTAATTATTGTTTACAATTTTTTGTAGAATTTTAGAACAAGTTTCTTTTGGTCATAGATACAATTCTTTGTATATTTTTCTTTTAGAACATATACGAAAAAGCATATTGGACATAGATATAATTCTTTGTATATGTTTCTCTATAAGTTTCTTTTGGAGATACACTTTAAGAAAGAAAATTTGTACTAATTTTTAGTATTTTTAGCAATTTTGAAATAATACTAAGGAAAATCCTTTGACTTGTTATATTGAGGTTAGGCTTGATGAAACTTCTCAAGATAAAATTCCAGTTTTTGTATTAATTCAAGATTGAGATCTAAAGACTAAGTTGTACAATTTTATAAAGTGTCCATAGTGAAGAAAAGTATAAAGAATCGCCGGAGAACATTTATTTGTATTTACTTCAAGAACATATGATGTCTGTTGACATCTATGTTAGATACTTGAAAGGTATATACAAGAGTTAATGTCCTATGTTCTAATAATGTAGAATTAAGAGATGGGAGTTGTTTCCTAGAATCTCTAACAATTTAATCTCTAAAATTCTTAGGATCCTTATTGTAGTGGGAGCATTACTGAGTTCTGATAGTTAATTCGACTAAATCTTTTGACAGTAAAATCGAATTATTCAGAATTGGAAACCACTAACAACAATAAGAGTTATCCTTGATTTTATTTACAAGATGTTGAATTTTGGTAATCAAAATATATTGAGTCTTAAGACTTGATTGGATCTAGTATCCCTTTTATGGATACAAGTAGATTCGATATGATTATTGAAAAGGTCAATAATACATATCTTGTAAAATATTTAGAAGACTAAAGTTAGCATCACCACCCAAGAGTGCATACGTTTATTTTGAGACTTTTCGAAGTCTTATAGATATCTAAATGTAGATGCACTTTGAGAGAATAAGAGATTAATAATTGTTATGAATGACATTCTATTTTTTGAAATAGAGTAATGTCATCAGATAAAGAGCTATATGCCAAAAGAAAATTGTCAACAATTTGATGATAAATCAGTAATATTCTGTATGTAAGATTCGAAAGAATTAGGCATACAGAAGAGTATTAAATTTATTAGATATCACATATTCAATCCTAAGAACATTTGTTTAAGTTCAGATGTTTTGATTGTGATATTTCCTTTGTATTTCATTACACAAGAAAAGGAAAAAGAATTATGTGAATTCGGTTTTGATTGATTTGCAATTTGAAAAATTTACATATCATATTTTACAAAGGACTAATGTTACTCAGACTCTTGTGGAGGCTAGTTTAACAATTGATCAGGCATATATAATCTTTTGCTTTGCAAGTACCAGAGATTATATAGAATATTTTGTTTGCCAGTTTCATAATATTTGTAACTTTCGAAGAGAAAGGAATAAATATGAAATCCTTTATGGATTTATGCTATCCTATTTGTAATAAGCAATTACAAATATTTATTCCACTTGTTACAAATCAAAGTAGCAATATCTGAAGTGATTATAGAGTTAGTTTTTCTTTAATAGTTCTTCACAGAATTATTTTGAAAAATCCTTATTACATGATCACTGATGGTTACAAATGACAAAGGTAATTGAGGATTCTAGATGAGCAATAATGAATGCACATAAGATAAACTATGTATCTTTTGGTATTAGTTCTAGTAGGACATTTCTTAGTATCTATGAACAATTGAATGTTTGACAACATTCAGATAACTGGATGATAAAGAATTGGCTGGATAGTTATAGTGCTTTGAGATCCAAGATATATCAAAAGGCTTTGCACAAAAGAGTTGCTTAGTATCTCTTAACAATAAGTCTGGTATAGCTATTCATGGTTTCTTTAGAAAGTTGAATGTTTTTTGTAAGCATTCAGATAATTGTAAGAGAAATGAATTTATCAGATAGTTTTATTTGAGTGAGGTACCTAGTAATTTTATCGATATTATCTAGTTGTTCTTTTCGTAGAGACTTCCGGACACTTAAATGTTTTTTAAAGCATTCAGATAAGTGTATGAGCTATCAAAATGACTGGGTAGTCTTATTTGTGCAAGTGGGAGTTTGTTGGGATTTATGCCCAAAAAAGACTATCTTATTCTGTGATACTATGTAAAAGACTATAATATTTATGTATGGTTTCATACATATAAGTAAAACATTTTATATATGGTTTCATACATATAAGTAAAACATGCAATAAGATCCAACTTGATTTAAATATGTGATCTATGTGTTGGGACGTTCAACACAAGAAGTTTAAATCATAAGGAATTGGTTTTTGGCCGGTTAATGGAATTGGGAGTTCCATTGAACAAATGTCATAACACATTAGTCTCCATTAAGTATGGTGACTTACATTTAGTCATCGGGTAGTGCATCTTGACTATATGTGTTAGCATATTTTGTATGTGTAGAACAGGACCATTCAGTGATCATTCTCTAAATATACTATCAAAGAAGTATCACTGATGCCACAACGTGGACACGTCCCATGACATGTGTGTTGGTGGTCTAGCAAAGCTAAGTCCTTGTTCTTAGATATGCTATGGCTGAGATCACATAGTGAAAGCCCTAATAGGTTTTTAATTAACTTTATTTTTATGATAACAAATTAAATATTAACGGTGCTTCAAGTTTATCTATTTTAGGAAGTTTTTGGATTACATCAATGTCCCTCATGAACAAGATTATACTTACTAGTGTGAAGTTGTCCAAGAGTTCAAGACTTTACAAGATTGAAGGCTTCAAGGTTGAGGAAATAGTTAGAAAGGTTGGTTGGGTTATTTATTTTAATTTTTGTACCAAGTCTTTCTAATGATGATTCTTGGTCTAAAAATATTTTTGGTAAAATATTCTTTACAACTTTCAAAATATATGTTTTCATATAAGTATGTTTCAAAAATATTCTATCAAAGTGTTTTTTGATTGGTCTTAATTGATTATATCTTAAAAAATCAAAAACACAAATGGTTTTGGTTAATTGTGAGTTTTGGACCTTGACCGCCCAGGTTTGGACCATCCAAACTAATTTAATGAGATCCAAATAGCTACTAGAAAAATTCTGGACCCAGATTTTTTCTTGTTTGGACTATCTAGTCTGACGATATTTGGATCCAAACTTTCTGGAATTAGTTTTAAACGGTCAAATTTTTAAACCATTTTCCACCACTTTTCTATAAGATTTTTTGCACAAAAAACAACATGAAACAAAGAAGAAAAACAGCATTCTCATTCATCTAACATCAAGTGCATCAAAGAATCATCAAGGAACCTACTAGAGTTTCATTGTATACATCTCACTCCAAAGGGAAGTACCTCATGTACCCATTCTATAGTTTGATTATCTTGAGTTTTCTAGGTTGTCTTTGTGACACAAAATACTTGGAAGCTATTATCTTACTTTTTTCTTGGTTGTAAAACTTGGGTTTGTAACCTTTGGTTGTATTGTTGATTGATATTAGTGGATTTGGGGAAAATCCAAAGGTAGAAAACCCTGTGTAGTGGACTAGACTCACATGGGTGAGTTGAACCACTATAAATTCTTGTGTCTCTTGAATTTTCTTGGCTTTTATCTTTCTATTTCTTGAAAAATCTATTAAGTAACATCTTTGCACACCAAGTGTTTGATAAATTGTCCAAACCAAATAATTTTCAATTTTTCAAGAGAAGGATTAATTTTTAACTTTGAAAAAGTTTCTAAAAAACTAATTCACCCCCTTAGGTTTTTCACATAGCATAGATGAATAGCGTTGTATATCTGCTACTTGGTGTTAGTTAGTTAAGACAGACCTATATAATAGGGTTACTATGCCATTTCATTTATGTGAGGGGTTAATCGCTCCCTTGTGTGTTGTTCTTAGTTGGATCACTGAACCCGAGGCTTCGGTAGTACAATTGTTGTTGTACTGAATATTCTTTCAGTGAGTATTCATTGTGATTCAATGGTAAAAGAACGAGATACTTAAGGAGGGTAGATGCTATTGAGTAAGGTGATAGTACGTAAGACCTAGGTTTAATAGCGGATGTTACATAGAAGGGTAAATGTGTCAATATACCTATAGGTCAAAGACTAAGGGTTGAGATTTATCTTAACAAGTCTTCTGTTTCTACAGCAATGTATAATGGAGTACATCATCTTCTTATGATGATAATAGAAGGTGTTAAGAATAACTAACTATATTACTACTATGTAGTAAAGGTATTTTGGTCATTTTATAGAGCCCTGAACATTGTGTCTTAAGGTCCATGATCTAGCAATATTGTGTATGAATGATTTTATATGATTTATAAATAGGAGAATGGAGCAGGAATTAATTTTATTCTAGATAGCGTTAATAATTAAATAAGGATTTTAATTAATCCTTGGAATTAATTATTTGAGTTTGAATAAAATTAATTAGTTATTTTATTTAGTCTTATAATTAATTTGGACTTAGGTCCATAAGATTAATTATTGTTGGGCTTGGATTATAGAGAAGTTTTAAAGTCTTGGATTATATCATCATTGGAAGGGTTAGAGAGCTTTATTTTATGTCAAGAATATATCCAAGATGTTAAAAGATCAAAAGTAGATGAAATGGAGCCAAAATAATGCATAAAAATATTGGCTAAATGGCCCTGCCGGCTCCTGCCAATTACCATCCCGCACCTACCTTTTTCCGACCCAAACAACTCAGTACTGTAGCTATAGTGGTCGGGTTGCTACAGTGCCCTAGTTAAACAATGTGAATATGAACACGATTGTGTGTTTTTGCTTAATGATTCATGACAAGTGGAATATGTTGAATCTTATAGTCATGTTGAACCTTTACTTGAGGGAAATACTTTGTTTATGCCTATGGATTCTATGTATAACTTGTTCTTAGTTGAGCTTGATGGAACTATCTTTCGTACATATTCATTTCTTTTGAATGACTTGGAATTCTTGTGGAAACACATCTTTGGAGCTTATATGAGTAGAATTTCTAAGTTTATTTTGGATGACTGATTGTTATGGATATTTGATGTTTCCATTCTTGATGACAATTGGAATATTTGTGGTATAATGTGCATATTCATGAAAGATTCTAAGTCAATGATTATCTTGTTTGAAATGTACTTCATGAAGTATCATTCTTTGTTGAGACTTGATTGATAATGAAGCATATCATGTTGAGAATTTGCCTTTTGATGAAGTTTTGGAACTTCATGATTTTCATAGAGACATGAATTCTTGGATTGCATATCTTTAAATGATTCTTAGATTCAAGGCTTATGAGTTTCATGATAGCATTCCTCGAGTTGATGCTCCCTATGTGTTCTCGAAAGTGATAAGCATGTTGAATTCTTTAAATTGTTGAATTTTGAGAATCATAAACTGAAATTTGTGAGACATGTTAGTCATAAACCTTTGAATGTATTGTTTAGAAAACATGTTGCGGGACTACACATGAAGAAAACACCTATGATTGTTGGTGAATGCTTATTTAAATCCTGTGAAGAGGTGTTTCAGGATGACAAATTGTTCTTTAATGATATTGAAGATTCTTTTGTTGAACAGGACAATGAGATCGTTAAGTGCTTAGTCTCTATTTGGCATGTTTGGTGGAACTACCTGATCATATGGATTGTATTTCATGCCAACAATAGAGAAATTCTAAGAATTTTGAAACATTTCTTGTTTATCAATAAGTACAATGTTGTCCATCTTGATGATAAATTGGAATCTAGCATATATGAGAGTTATCTTATTGTTAATCCTATACATGTGTTTGATGATCTAAATGGAAGACTAGAGTATGCTTTGAAAAGAAAGTGTTTCTTAAGCTTAAGGTGTCAAAATTTCAGATTTGAATATTCTTTTATTCCCACTACCAGAAATTGGGCCATATAAGACGGTCGCAAATAGTAGTTTTATACGACAGGCCCTCATATACAAGACTATATACGGCGGCCCTATATATACTCTTGACCTTATATGATCGACCGTCGTATAAAGTATAGTATATAATATGGCCCATAATGAATGATGTATTTTATACGATAAAGAGAGAACCGTCATATATACGATGATTCATAGCAAAAGACCTTTGGCCAGTGTATATGACGGCCCGTGAACCGTTGTATGTGGTTTAAAATATATGCAACAGTCTTATAGCCTCTGTGTATAAATTCAAGTATATATGGCGACTTTATATGGGTTAGAGTATATACAATGACCCTATAGCCGTCGTATATGCTTTTACATATATAATATTTTTCTGAATTATAAGAGTTAAAATTTTCGATGCATATTTTTCAAGGAAAAATGTTTTTTAACAATATTTATTTTACATATTTAAAGTATCAAAACAATGAAAAAAAATTTCTAGTGCCAAACTTTTCTCTATTCATTAAGTAGAATTGAAAAAAAAAAATCAAAAGAATGTCCATAATTAATTGGACTTTAACAATAATATTATTTAGTTACAAAAGAATCAAAAAAAATTCAGAAGATGAAAAAGATAAGGAAGTTTTCCTTATCAGACAACAAGAAAGCTAAGGCTGCTCTTGTTTGAATTGGCTGCTCTAGTTAAGAACCATTAGATGGAAATGGAAGAAGCATATAATTACTTTGAGCTTGTAAGTTATGTTTAATTATTAATATTTGTAATTATCATATAATAAGAACAATAACTATATAAACTATTCACTTAAATCCATTGAAATTAATTACTAAATTGAAGGAAGAACTGAAAAAAAAAAGCAAAATAAATATTGATGTTTGGTGAGCATCAAGCTTAGACCTTTAACTAGGTTAATGGCTCCGCGCATGGCCCATGTATTTTAATTATAATTTAAATGATTGATTTATGTTTAATAAATGATTAATTTAAATAATCAAATGAAGTTTGTAAAATTTTGAAGATTTTTTTCTTTATGATTATTAAAATAGAATTTTTTAATAAATTTAGGTGTTAATAAATAATAATATATTTTAATTGTTTTAGCAAAAGGCTACTACAAAATTTTAAATGTGATGACTCTTAACTTATAGTGTCTGATAAATAATGTAAACTCTTCTCAGCCTTTTCTGTAATGGATCAAGATTTAAGCCCATACCCACATGAAACCAAGAAAAAAGAAAACATGGGAAATTCTATCATGTTACTGTTTTGACATAGGGCCAAAGGTAAGGTCTTGTTTGAATGAGACTTGTCAGAATCCTACTGGTGGTTGAAGGCAGATAAAAACCATGCACCTTATTATCTTTGTTTTCACATGTGTACTAATACTTGTCATTAACCTACTCAACAAGGAACATTCGAAATTCTAAGAACTAATGGAAAAAAATATGCACTAAATTTTGAGCATTAGAGTATATGATGATGAATGAATATTATAGTTTAGTTCTAAAAGAAGAGCTTAGCACGACAGAAAGTACTTCTTCTTTTAATTTAGGTTCCACAGGATCAACAGGGTACCACTACTTCTGGAAAAGCCAATTCTTTGCCTCTTCGTGGTATCCTGTCTTCTGGAACAGTGAAAGTGATAAAGCATAATGAAAGTTCCAAGGCACTTCAGCACTTTGTTCTACATATCTCAATAGCAAAGCAAAAATAAATTTTCATCCGATTAGGAACTTTCACCACAGAAAGCATAGGATTTGTGTGTGTTACTACTGTCCAAGGGGTTAAAAAATAGTTCCAGTCAGGTAAAAATCTATTCATGTGGGCTTCCCCACGAACTGTATTTTTCTTTATCATTATTATTTTCTACCTTTTCCTCTAATGAGATGAAACCAGACATTACCTTGTGAACATTCGTAGTACTTTTTTCTGATGCAACAAATATTGCAGCTACTGCAGCAATCTCAGAAGGCCTGAATTCCAAGAAGTCAATACCTGCAATCAATTCCACCAACCACCTAGTTCTGTATTAATTCAAAATGAAAGTTTTTGGACCAATGTTGGTAGGACGAAAGATTAAATCCAAATGCAAGGGGCAGGACAGATTTAGACCTTTAGACGTGCTCAACGTATAAGGGGTGTAAGGTCTCATTTTCCACTCTAGAGTGCTCAATAACAAAAGTATAAAACTATTTGGATTGTAACTAATGGCATTAAAACTAAATCTATATATGACCAAAAAAGACTAAAGAACTTACCATTAGAACATGTCACCGGCCAAGACTTGGGTTCTAATCCTTTTTCAGTGCATTCACACAAATTTCACCATTTGTTACAATGTCAGGATGAAAAATATTGGTAAAAAAAAGTTAACACTGAAAAAAGGACATTGCAGGATTCAGACATGTTGAAATAAAGTGAAAGGGATTTATACACACATCTGCAAATTGCAGAACCAGGTCAACAAGAGACAAACAACAAGATCAGCAAGAAATTTCTCCAGGGATGGATTTTGTGTGGAGTCCAGTACAAAAAGGAAAAAAAAAGAGATCACTATGGCCAGTTGAGAAGCACACAGTAAGATAGGCAAAAATATTGAAATGCCAAAAAATAGTAAATAATGTCACTTATATTTTAATATTAAGATATATTTATCTATAACAATAAAAAAATAAAACAGCATGGGGATCCTGAATAAATATTCATAAATCAAAAGAGTAACACATAGAAATCAACAAAGAAGAAGAAGAATAAGAAGAAGTCTCTTTATTTTTTAATGGTGTTGAAAAAATGACATTGTTATTTTTAAGAACATTAATTCATGAGCAAAAGCAGTCACAGAAACTGCTTGTGATCTAGCTTCTAAGAGTAAACAAATAAATTGAGTAAAAACTGTAAGTAATCAAAAAACAAGTCAAAGCAGCTTTTACATAAAAAAATAAAATAAAGTACTTTTATAGAACGGACCAATGAGATTATGTCACTGCACTACAATAAAACGGTTTGCTCTTTCCCATTTTCATCATCTTAATAACATGAGGTTAATAGGTTTATGGTAAAACTTGAAACATTGCGTTCCACTATCATTTAACTTATTCCCTGATATCATCTCCTAAAATTGACTCATTTCCTAATCCCATCTCCTAAAGAATAGAAAAGTTTAAAATGAATGTTATTTCCTGATCCCATCTCTTCTTGTTAGCAACATAATAATATCACAACTTAACATAAGAAATGCAGGCCTACAATTTTGGAAAGAATGAACAGATAATTAGAAAACAAAGGACACACTATGGAATGTGATTTCTATCACTTAATTGAAAGAATATGAATACACTTAATTGATGAATACACGATATAAACCATAATATGATGAAAGGTACAAAAGAATTGAGAACTTAAATGACTAAATAGAAATTTATGACTTCTAATATAGAAAAGGCAAGGCTCACCTGGAAAGATCTATTCTAGAAAAAATGTAGGCAGTATTTACAAACTCATGTACTGTTGTCAGTTTGTATGAACCTAAAAAGGGAAGTAAAAGTCAGTATTAACAATCCCAAGAAGAAAATAATCATTAGTCACGAAATTGTGACATGGTTGTCAAGCAACAAAGACAATGCAATTCTCAAAGATACTATTTTCCAAAATGACCCCCATCTTGAATACTTAACAGAATCCAATAAGCAAAGATGTCAGCCTGGAAGTCAAGGCTAGTGATGTGATTTATCTATGTAGAAGAAACTTCAGAAATACCCAGTAGAAGCATGTTGGTTATAGGTAAGAAATAATAATTTAATCCCCATAAGCATTAATGTGACAGTGCAATACACACCCTTTCAGTCAATATATTGAGTATTTAAGCGAATGAAAATTGAAATTTAATATCATTACTGATATGAAATCAAGAGGCTACAATATCGTTCAAAGATTCTATGATGCTAGGATTTGTGAGGGGTCATCTAGCCTTTTTGGCGGAGTAGATGACCTACAAAATAGAAGAATTAGAATGAAATTTGGGTGATCCCAATTTCACTCCGATGCTTAAGTTAATAAATGTATTAAACTAAATTGAGAAAGTATATTAGAGAAGCAGATAGGCACATTACCTTATTTGGAAGGGGATAACTATATTTATAGACTACCGTGACTAATCTTATAGTGGAGCACTAAGGGATATAACTTATCGATGTGGGATTTGCTAGATTACAATGACTCTCTATAAGTTTTGAACAAACCATCTTGAATGGCCATTTACTTGTGATTAATCAAGTCATTTGATATAAATTTATGTATCTTTGTAAGGCTTGTGGAATAAAGATCAATTTCATGCATAATATTTATGGAAAGAGTAATGCAGTTGTTTACAAATTAGGTGTAAATACACCAAAGTGTATCAGATTCATAATGTCAACTCAACGCACCATGTTAGTGTTGGGATTTATGCCCAAAAAGACTAAATATATATTTTATGTAATTATTAATTTAATTGAGATGTTGTTTGAATTATTTTAATGCATATTTTTATTTTCATACAATAAGGCCCAATTTGATTTAAATAGGTGATCTATGTGTTGGAAAGTTCAGCACAGTAAGATATACATCACTGTAAGTTTAAATCATAAGGAATTGTTTTTT
>JAWZTD010025460.1:1461-16670 GCA_035221335.1 Echites panduratus
GTAAAATTTTGAGAAATTTATTTTGTGAATTCTAATTTGTCGGGTTAGTTTAATACGGGTAATAAGTTTTACTATAAAAATTAATCTTATAAATGATAGGAAAAGAATTTAAATTTAATATAGAGTCCTTAAATATTTTTAAAATACCCCAACGGGTCCAATTAAAATCTCCATATAACAATTGGGCCATATATTTTTGCAAGTATTAATATATTTATATTTATAGTAATATTATGGAGTGCATCGGAGTACATTTTATGGAGTACTCCTGTTAAATTACTAAAATTCAACAGTTAAGTCAATTGTTAATAAAAAATAAATTCTTTTATAAAAAATTATTTTTGTAAATATATTTTATAAATTAAACCGTGGGGGTATATGATTATATTTTATTTTATTTTATTTTGAAATAATACAGTTGGATGTTAACTTTGACCATTAAAGACTTAACTAAAGCATTTTATATGTGTGCTCAGTAGCTCTCTATAGCATTTTCGAATATATATTGCTATATGTAGATTTAAATGCGACAGAATGCACTTTATATAATAAAAGTGTATTGTTAAGTCTCTTAAGAGTTAATGATTAAATCCAATTGCCATTTTTAAAAAAGAAAATAAAATAAAAATTTGATCAATTATTCATAATGATTAGGTTATAAAACACATCTATAAATAGAAAATAATTTTTTTATAAAAGATTTTATTTTATTTCTTAAAAGGATTGTCACTTAACAGTTCTGACTTAATTGTACATAAAATATATATTTTCCGACACAATAATGGACCGATAGCCAAGTGCCCACCCAAAAAAATTTTTTTTTTGATTTGCATGTTAATTTTGTTACAAATTTTACTCTAATGTCTTTTTGCACAACCTAAAAATTTTTAACCTTGATGAGTTTGTAGATACTAGCAGTATAGTCAAGGTGTGTGTAAAGCTGGACCGGACACTATTTGTTAAAAAAAAATACCTTTTTGCTCACCCTAAAAAATTCAGATTTTTATTTAATACTCCCGTTGCCCCACAATATAATACGTTAGCGGCTATTTGATATAGATTAAGTAGTTTTAAATAGAGCTCTGTTAGATAAAAAATATCCCTTTCTCACTCCTTGTTAAGTACATTTCTCTTTCTTCATAATAAAATAATAAATATAGCAATGGAAAGTAAGAATGGAAAAACATCATAATGATGTATTGATAACTGTAAAATGACTGATATCTTAGGATAAAAAAAACACTCTAAAATAACTTATATTTTGAAACGGATGGAGTATCTTTTAATCCATCCTACTCTTTTCTTTTTTTGTTTTAAGGCCTTATGCATGCGTTTTGAAAATAATATAAAACTCTTATATATAAGTAAGATATTTTATGTATTCATAATACTACCACTTAAAAAAACTATATTTTGAGAAGCATTCTTTTTCCATCAATCTCAATTGTCAAGAGAAAGCCAAAACTCAAGATTATTTGCAAAGAAACATATAATTTTTTTTTACTGATCTTATAAATTTCAAAATTAATATTATAAATGGTTAGGATTTAAAATTTCGGTGATTTAAAAATTCCCTTTTATTTTGTAAGATATGAATAAATTTTTCAAAAGAAAATCAGTTGCTCGAGAAATAATTTTAAATATATGAAGTCACTCTAAGGATAATTTTAATAGTTAGTTTTATATTTATGAATAGAAATAATATTATTTATATATTTTATTCATTAAACAAACATGTAAAGTTTTAAATTTTCTTTGTAACCTGATAGGGTATGTTTTAATATTTAAGAAATTTGAAAAGATTTTATAAATAGAGATATTTAAAGAAATTATATATTACCTCCGTCTCATAAACATAATCCACATTTCTTTTTTCTTTAGTCTCAAATTATAGTCTAATTTTTTTTTTTTGAAAAAAGATGGTTATAGGTTAAAAGACAAAATTACCATCATTAATTATCTCTTCATATTTATTACTTTCAATTCCAATAAATTAAATATAGGATATAAAAGTAAAATTACCCTTAAAATTAATTACATTAATTATACTGACTAACTTTTCTTAAGATATGTAAAAAAACAAAATGAACTATGTTTATGGAACGGAGATAACATAATTACAGTTATTCAAGTTATAAAAGGCAACGGTTAAAAATTCGATGAAAGATTATATTTTTTTACTTTTTTGTACAAGATAATTTTATAATTAAATAAACAATAGGAAAAAACTAAAACATTCACTATCTAAATGGGATTTGGGATCATTAAAATCTTAAATCTTACTTTTTAAAAATTGAAACAATAGAAGTGAAAAATTAGACCGTGCACCCAAAATATTCTTTGTTTTCTCTTTCTTCTTTTTCCTTTGAGACCTACGCCGAGAAAGCGGTGATTTTTTATATCAAACCAAGGAAGGTATAACTAGTATGGCCTATGAGGAGGATATATAATTTAGCCATTCTTTTCTCTTTTTTTTTTTCTTTCAAATCATAACTAATTGGTCAGTTCAATGATTCACTCAGACGGTTCAATAGACCGAACCAATTTGAAATCAATTCATAATCTAGCTAGTTCAACCGACAGGTCCGATTCTCAAAACACTGGATTCAATGACCCTAAAGGAGTGTCTATCTAAACCGAACACTTTAGACAAAATCATTTAAACACGAATGTTATTTATGAGAGAAGAGAATGTCTCCCCTCATGTTACGCCAAAGCCAAAGCCAAAGCCAAAAACAAAACAAACGAGAGCAAATATAGCACTCCAAGACACCTCTGAAAAGGATGATTTTGTTCTACTGGTTAAAGTACTAATAATTTGTTCTACTGAAAACAAAAGCTGATGTACAAAGCAGTACAAATTCGCTCAAAATCTATCACTAAAATTACTCAATTCAGAGACAACAAAGATGGAACCATACTTACTCCACTGCGGGAAGCTCTCAAGTAATTGGTGATATAATTTCTTAGTGTACATTTCCCACTCCATGACTGCAGCAGAAAATCTAGCCCAGTCAAAAAAGCATTGTCCCTTCCCAAAATCCAGATTACTGATAAACGTTTCTCTTTGTAGATGATCTTTCAGGACCACTTGTTTCAGGCAATTGACTTTCTTCTTTTCTTCTAAACAAAGCAGTTTCAGCTTAGCAGATAACTCTTTTGATTCAACGGCCTTCAGTTTTGAATACTTCCAACAAAAGAACTGCACCACCTGATACAGTAAAATGAAAGAAACACAAAAGTGATTCAGTCCACGGCAACAAAATTAATGATTCGTAGGGGAAGAAATTGATAAATCAGTACTAGGAATAACCAAGAAAGATATGTTCTTACTAGAGCCACTAGAAATGCACCAAGATACACATTTGTTGGCTAAAGAAGTGCACTGATAAAACATAAGCGGAGAGTGGATAATTTAGGAAATGTCAAGCTTCAGTGCAATGACCTAACTAACTAGGAAAGCTATTTTCTTGTTGACCAATTCATCTGAATATGAGAACAGGTCTGGAGCTATTAAGATCTTAAATTAAACCCACAAGAATGCCACAGAAAATAATTTTCCTTAAAGGTATTCATAAAGAAACCGAATTTAGCAGGTAATTGAGCCACAGAGTAGTTTGCAGTTTCCAGAGGACAGCCAAAGATTTCACTCATCAAACAGAGTTCACTGTAGAGCTAGTGCTGGAAAAGTGTCTCTGACCCTTCTGAAGAATAGGCAACGGCTACTTAGGTGGACATGAAACCTTAGCAATCAAAATAGTTTAACATTAGGTATTAATACCCAAAAAGAAAATAAAATTCTCAGTCGAACCTCAGACAGCAAGACTTCTCGATGGAAAAAAGATATTCATTTCAGTGAAAGAAAGTAAAAATAACAAGTTGTTAGGAATCAACTTCAAATGCAATCATGGGATCATTCAAATAATTTGGTTATGCCATTAGAACCATTATAAACAAGCCTAGGCACAAGTAGCAAGAGAACACAATAAAATAGATTATATGGGATTTTAAATGACTAATGTAGTAACAATAATAATACTAATGAAACACATACGCAAGGGAATGGTACCTGAAGGACATGTAAGATGTTGATAAATTTCATTTCAAGCAACTCATCTTGCCATGCCAATTGTAGTGGTTCCATCAGCGATTCTAACAACTCTTTAGGAGAATTTATAGGTGGATGAAAAGTCTTCTCAGAAGAATAAAGATCCAGTCCAAGAACATCTAATCTTGCACAACGAATGTCAAATCCTGACTGGAATTTTGAAGCTTCTTCAGGTGGAAACCAGTACATAGAATAGGATCCTGGTAATGGGAAATATGAGCAAAACTTGCTATTCAAATTATCCAATGAACCTTGAGAGAGAAATGAAATCAGTTTTTGGTCTTCATCATGAGATGCATCCCTACTGAACCACAATGTAAGTGTTACTCGTTCACCTTCAGTAATCTGGTTTAAAAATTTAAGCATCAAAGAGAAATTTCAGATTGATAAGAACAGATTGGTGCTTCTATGCTAGAATTCAAAAGAGAACAGATATAAAAAAAATGACAGTTGAATTATAATACAGCGAGATTCATGCTTCTGTCATTACTATAACAAGACACTTGTACTTTTAAGGAAGAGATGTTCCCTTTTAATCAGTAAAATGTCCATAATATAACACAACGAATTTGCATATAACATTTTTTGTTATCCAACCTTGAGACAGAAAGTAACGTTGACAACTTTAAATTGTGCATAACCATGGGTATATCATCCTTTAGAATCTGCAGGGTCGTTTAAAAAATGTGAGCCATGATTTGCTATGCACAACAGGAAAGAAAAGAGCTCAAGAAGGGGAGAATTCATAGTCAAGCAAAGATTCTACAATCCAGCCTTTTAATCTTTGAAATTCTAGTTTGTGAGTCATTTGCTCGGATATTTAATTTAATTTAGTTCAGTTTATGAGTCTTGCAGAGGTTAAAGGTATCTCATTTGATAAAAGTCTACAAATTGTTTCTTATGTAACCTCGTGTGTGATGCAATAAAATCGTTACATTAAATGCCGCATGGGCCTAAGTATGATGCCTACGGCTCTTCCTCAATGTGATGCTAAGAGTTTTTTTATCTTCTTGTTGCCTGCAACTTTTTATTGAGGCATAGGTATTCAAGGATGTCCATCAATAAGTCTCAGATCCAATTACAGGGACTTTAACACAAGCGATAGAATGGACAACCATTAAAGAGGATAAATGTACTATCTGACAAGGTTTTCAAAATCAAGAGCTTACTTAAACTCGTTTGAGCCTTGATAAACTTGTATCGTAAACTCAAAAGTAAAATCTTAGAGTTTATATCTCAATTAAATGTACTTATAAAATAATTTTTAAAAAATTTGTCTATCCTTAAAATGAAATAAATTTACCTTATCAAAACAAAAAAAAAAAAAAAAATCAACATCCCATATTTAATTTTATATATTACCTCCATCCCCTGAAGATAGTCCAAATTTCCTTTTTCTTTGGTCCCAAATTATAGTTCAGTTTCTTTTTTTGAGGAGAGGTAGTTATAGGTTAAAAGACTAAATTACCATCATTAATTCAATTTTGATATCTACTACTTTCAATTCTAATAAATTAAACACATGATATAAAAGTAAAATTATCCTTAAAATGATTACATTAACTACACTAGTTAACTTTTCTTAATCTGCATAAAAAAAGAACCTAAACTATCTTCATGGGACGGAGGTAATATAATATAAAATCCAAGTTCATAATTAATTCAACTAAAAAACAATAAAAATTTAACTATCCACAATTCATACTTTATATCTAATTAGGAACTAAGAATCTCGTAATTGAGAATGGAGAAATGTCTTAGAATTTAGAAAAGAATAACTTTGAAGATTTGGACTAATTAAGGAAAAAGAAAGAATAACCTTAAAATAATCTAAGAATTCTTTTCGAGTCCTTTGTGATAGAAGTGTAAATTATAGACATTTTTATTTAATTATAGGTTGAATTGCACATATAGGTCAACAAAGTGGACATAAGGTCTAGACTTAAAAGATCTTCAAAATTAGTGAAAGAAGATAAAGTTAATGAATTCAATAAACTCAACCAGTTGATGGAGTTTACCAATTCTACTCGATTACATGTGGTAAACTCTTACGAGATTACTAGCGAGTTTAACAACCATGCTGTCCAATATTATGACCTTCCTTTAATTTTTTCTTTTATGTGTACGAGTCCGAACACAAGTTTTACCAAATTTTTTTTTCATTAGGATTTCCTTCCTGTCAGGGAACAGAGGTTAATTTTATCTCAAATCTATATGCAGACGACAACAATATAAAGCCAGAGAAGATTGAAGTTTGAGCAGCAGTATAATGCAAAGACTCAGAAAAAACTGAAAGCAAGAGAATTTGACTAAGCTGGTTGCAAGTTAATCAGAAGGTGGGATATATGACCAAATTGATCACGCCATATCAAAAGGCAAAGGAAATGGAATGCCCAACTCCACTATAGATCCAAAAGAGTAGGGAATTGCATCACAGATTTGTTCTTAGTTTCTTATAGATATACCTCGAAAGACAAAACAGTATTATCTAGGGACAAGAGGGGAACAGGTTCCTTGGATCTTAAACAGCTAGATGTGCCCAGAGGATTGCATACGTTTAACATTAAAAGAGAGAGACAGACATAGTTTGAGCAGATGACAAAAAAATGGAGATGTCATTACTACCACATCAACAGAATGCCTATTTCTGTTGTCAGCTGTGTACATCACAACATCCTGAAAAGAATGTAACTATTGTCAGTAGAATAAAGAACATGATAAGAATTTGATGTGTCAGACCAATAATTAACTTCATTTAACACTCAGTGCTTAGTAGTCAGTGTTCACAAGTAAATTCTATAAATAGAGAAGCTTCTTCACATTGGTGCAAGAAGCGGCAGTCGAATTTTGCCAATCTCAAATAAGATTGAAAAATCATCTTTCCTGTTGCTCGAGTGAATTGACCTGTTACTATTACATGTTGGGAGGTAAAAAATAGCAGTGTACTTACACCAGCCATGGGGACAACAGTTGATGGCTCACCATCCTGAAAGTGAAATAGTCCTCCTCTGAAATCCTCCCCATAACTATTCAAGTAGCAGACTGCCTTAAGCCAAAGGAATAAGAATCGTGAGTTTAATTGATATACTACAAAGGTTACCAACCAATGCAAACAACAACAAAAAAATAGCAAAGTGCCTGAAAAACACACATGAGAGAGAGAGAAAGAGAGAGAGATGTTCTCTCAGTTTTATTTTATCTGGTAGCATTATCTAAACAAATTATAGATGGTTGAACATATGTATTCAAAAGAGAATGTAATTCTTCAAATTACTATTAAACAATAAAAGTATGGTGCAAATATTGTTATCAGCCTCTATAAAAGTATAGGGCAAATATTGTTATCAGCCTCTATCAACAGATGTCCAAGCTGATTATGAAGTATTCATCAGGGACACTGATGTACAGAACTAGAAACGTTTAGATGTAATTCACAAGGACACTGCACGAAGAAGAGTTATTTCAGAGCAACTTTTGTGACACAACAAACAAATCATTCAGACACCTGATGACAAGAAAAAGAATTAAATCTTTGCCCTTCCTATACATTAAGATTGAAAAGATGAAAGGTCACTACCCAAAAAGAGACATACAAACAAAAAATGTTACCAAAAGGGATATATAGACTAAAAGCAGATCTGTGTAAACTGGTAAAATTGTAGTATTCTCAGATTAGGTAAGTACAACCAGAGCAAAATCAAACCCACGCATCTGAGGCTGAACAAAGCATGCCTAATCACCAGAATAAAGGACTCCAGATATGACAGTCTGAAAAGCAAAAAGCTTTACACCCTACGAGGAAGGGTAACTACTCATATTCGCATGTCTTTTCAATTATATTTTTGAATAGAAAGCAAGAATGAGAAGATTCTCCAGTTCAAACTGCACATGAATCAAATAATATTTGAACGAGTTTTGACCAGGAATGACAGTCAGGACAGAGACCAAGATTCCCCCCATGTCCTGGCTTGAGTGGATTGGTGGGGATTCCCATCCATTGTTGCCTGACAGGAATAAAAAAAAATCTCCATGCCCTCAATCCATCCCAAACAGGAAACCAGGGTCAAAATTACCCATTTATGCCCACCAAGAAATTATATACATTATATATACTATCAGTCTATTACAAACACTCCAAAATAATATACATTAGGTTAAAAGGTGTAGGAGCCCCTGAACTTTTCCAAATTTTGGTTTCTGTCCTTTAACTTTTATTTACCTAGACTTGACCCTCCAACTCTCAAAAGTTATTGAAAGTCAACCTTTCGTCGACTTTAGCCCTTTTGTCCTGGCCGAAAATCATCATATGACTGTCTTGGGAGTTTTGGGGGTTATTTTAATCAACAAACATCAGAAACTATTAGAAAAAACTCTCCTTACTCTATTCAGGCACTTTCTTCATCTATCATCTCTTATCTCTCTGTACTCTTCTTTTCTTCATTGGTGCTCCTACACTACTCCTCTCCTTATCAAAGATTTAACGAGGCGGTGTCATTAAGGTCGAGTGACACCAATTATTAGGGTGAATTTGAATCAAGGGAGTTCGGAAGGGTGAAGGGAAGATTTTGGAGTCATAAGATATCTCAAGTTGAGATGTGGGATCCAAATCGTTGATGGCATCATTGTCAATATTGGTTCGTATTTTTCTTTTAAAGATTTAGACTATGTGTTACATGTATGTATTTTGAAAATTATTAATTTATTCTTAAAATTAGTATAAGTATGGTTTTCATGGTCTATGATTAAATTATATTTACTCGTGCATATAAATATTTTATAAATGAAGAATTTTATAATCCCGTTGTATATTTTAGAACGTTGAATTACACATGAATTAAAAGTAGATAATGAGTTGGTTAAAACCCTACATTCTACCAATACGCCTCTGGTTGCCTAGTAAGGCTGACCTATCGCAGGGTGCCTAATTGCCAATTTCTGTACACAGCCTAACCAGTCCCCAACTATTGATGGAAAATTAGCATCCTTTCTTTGACAATAAGATGATTGATGCTTTGCCATGAGCTCCACAGTAACAAAGAAACATCCCTCTTCATCCATTTGTATCCCTTCATTGAATCTTGAAAATAACTCACAAATTGCTGATTCCTATTCACAGCCGAACCTATGCTAATTCCAGTTCACAGCCTAACCACCCAACTATTGATGGAAAATTGGCATCCTTAGGTTTCCTTGACAACAAGATGCTAGATGCTTTGCTATGAGCTCCAGAGTAATTGAGAATAATCCTTCTTCATCCATTTCTATCCCTTAACCGAATCTTGAAAATAACTTGTATATTTAATAAAAAATATTTTCGTAGAATCAATTATATTTTTTCCTTTTCCTTGAAAGTGATTGTCTTTCCTCCCTAATTTCTTTTTGTTTCTTCCATCATTGTTTTGGAAGAAATTACTAAAGGAACAACAATTTGATTTAGTAAACAACACCTCAGTAAACAAATGTTGCTTTACACCTCCATGGAAACCTACTCCACAATTCGCACTTCCAACTATAGGCATGACATTCTCACTTCTCAACATTTGTATTGCCATTTTTTTTCCTTAAAAGAACTTCATTAGAGAGCTCTTAATGAAATCCTTAGGCTGACATATACATTATTCTTATCCTGCTAGATGGTTTGTGGCTCCATTTTGAGATTCAACAATCATATCCAAAGATGCAAGGCAAAGACATTTGGGAGGTAAAAAATGGAGGGAGTAGTGATTTAGGAGGAAAGTATTAAACTTTCTTCCTGTTTGGGAGTTTTAAGAAAAGAGAAATGGCCAAATCACTCCCAAACCAAAAATCATCTCTCCAATTACGTAGAGTCAAATTCAATAGCAGTATCCACAGAATAAATGTCTTTTCGAGCCGAATCCCTTGGTCAAAATCATTTAGGCAGTATCCACAGCCTAAATGTCTTTTTGAAACTCTTGCTCAAATGCTTCAACAGTACCACTTTGAATAGATTTCCGAGCTTTATGATTCACAAATCTCATTAACATCCAATCCCCATAAGCTTAAACTCCTTGGTTCCACTAATCTAATCTTCTGGAGTTAATATGCTGGTGGCTAAGTAGATCTCGAAGATCAAGTAATACAAATGCTGTCATGTTGAATTTTAGGGTTTAGGAGAATAAATCAATCTCTCATCTTATTAACAAAGAATTACATGTATATAAATAAATCTAAGATACTAAAACAATAATTCTACCAAATAGGTAACTACCAATCAATTAAAGTCTATTTGATTCAATTATTTATAAAGTATTAGTTTATTATAAATAGTTTGCCCAATCAATTATAATCCTATATGGAATAAAGTAACTAACATCATAGTCAACACTCCCCCTCAAGTTGGTACATAGATATCCCATATGCCCAACTTGCAAACTAATGTATGAAAAATATTGGCGAAGAACAGCAGTGGTGTCTGGCGCATGTTCGTAGCAAACGGCAGCTGGACGGAGATGCCAAATCTCTTCCTAAGTCAAGGAGCTAAAAGAGCCCACTGCATCTATTGCTTTATTTTCAATCATTGTCACTGAAGAAACTTTCAAAATAGGAAATCCAGAAGAAAACATAGATTCCATTCGAAATAGACAGCAATCAAATATGCAAAGCCCTGAAACCTAACCAAAAACAACAGTGTACGCAACAAAAAAAAATGGTCCCAACCAAAAACTCAAAGCGTCACTGGATTGAAGCAAGGTGATGACAAAAACAATGGAAGTAACGTTGCAGAGAGAGATTACTCAACCTCAAAGGCAACAAATCGAACCTTGGGTTGCAAAGAGATAATACTCAACCTCAAAGGCAACCTGATAGCTCAGCTATCGTGTTGAATTTTAGGGTTTGGGAGAATAAATCAATCTCTCATCTTATTAACAAAGAATTACATGTATATAAAGAAATCTAAGATACTAAAACAATAACTCTACTAAATAATTAACTACTAATCAATCTTTGATTGCCTAATTAATTATGATCCTATATAGAATAAAGTAACTAACATAATAGTCAACATGCCACAGACATCCCCTAACTAGATTCTCAATCAATTCTGAAAAGGAGAATTCCCCTACTTCTGAATTCACTTCTGTTTCCATGCACTTCCAACAAAATTCCTACGTAGTTGCCCAAGCATGCTCATGAAAAGAGGCAGAGATTGTCAATTATAGACAGGAACTAGCATCATTATCCTCATTCTAAAAAACCTAGACAGCACTTAATATACCTCAATGCATAGGTACCTCTACATATGATTACACATCTTTGCTTTGTAAATTTTTACAATACTTAACATGAAAGTGTAGACAACCTTGGCCTACCCTATATGGTAACATATGTATGCTTTGAAAATCAAGAAAAACAGTGAATGAGGCTATCCTGCACAAGGTATTGCCCACCTTAGCTTGCAAATACCGAGGTAACACAAGACATCTCAAATCATAGAGAATAAGCCAAACTCAATAGTGTAATAGTGTGTGTACATACAGGTATACATACATTAACCCCTATATCTTTCATATGCATTGCAATGGTGTGTGGGTATGTATGCACACAAGTATATATATTAACCTCCATATGTTTCATATGCATTATACAAATTCCTAAAGGAGAAGTCTTGATCTGTCTTATTTTATCCGGTCTGATAAGAAGACAACTTATTAATGATAAACTAGTAGAAGATTAATTGATAACGAAACTCAACTTTCTCTAACCAATGCTATGGAAGTCTAATCTCAACCTTCCTGTACTTGATATGACAATAGTCTAAGAAACAATTCATAATTTAGAAAAGATCAATAAGTTTCAAAAATCTCAAGAAGCACCCCATAATGATCCAGTATCTGAAGGAACTACAAAAGAATAAATTGATGAAATTTCTTTGGAAAAATAGAAATGTCAAAGGCAAGAATATCAAATTATACCAACAGCAAAGTCCCGTTGCTTGAGATAAGATCTGTTATCATCACTATGCCATCCGATGCTCGCATCTTTTGTCCAACTGAATGATTTCCAAATTATGCAAGAACATGAGCGTAATGGTTATTAGTAGTTAAGCCATATTTTACGATTGAATTAAGTCAGATAGACTATGTCCATTTAAGGTCATAAGGCGTGCACTGCAAATGAGAGTGAAAGCGACCAGAAACCACAACTAGCGATAACATTAAGAAAATTCAAAGTGAACAAGAAGAATTTCCTTCTTGACAGTCAGAAGATCAACTATTGCATGCTTTAGTAGGATAACTTTGCTCTCTGAAACTCAACTATAGCTAATGTACTGCTGATAAAACCACTACATGCAAAAAAAGTCTCAAAAACAACACATTTCATGACAGAATGGTACAAAGATATCTTGTTCATACCATTGAAGTCTCTCTGAACTCATGTATTATTATTATAATTTTCAAGATATGATACACATTTAAAGTTTTATAAGAACTGGTCCTCGTCTTATAACTTTCTTGGTTTACTACTGGTCCTGCACAAAATATCTCATAGACATAGTTTTGATGCAACACTAGTTGACTTCAGTGATCACTATTAAGGTGTTGTTTAATTCAGGAATCAGGGGTGGAAATTAGAAGAACAGGAGCAAAAAATAGAAGAAATGAAAGAAATCAGCATAAAAATTTTAACAGTTAAGATACAGTATATTTTAAATGGATCAATTGATTTAAATGATTTGGGTACTGCTTATGCTAACCCGAATTTGTATCTGTAACTATATATAGGGATATTCAAATACAAATCCATAAATATATATATATGTATATAACTTACTCAGGCATATTTAAAACTCATCTTAAAATTCAAAATATGGGAGTCATGTAGAATTCTTGTCTTTTTCACAATTCAGCACCAGTTTCACATATATGTCGTTGATGCATAAGTGCAAGCATATTGCCATTATATCCAGATTGAGTGAAGTTTCAATTTTGAACTTTGATTTCCTCTTGCTTTCTAGTCAAACTATAGATTCTGAAAATATTCACAAAAATACTAAAGGATCCAAGCAGCTGTTGATAAAGATCAATCTTAAAGTGCATTATCTATGGGTCAACATGCACACACACACACACACACACACAGAGATCAAAGGCTACCTTATCAGTCCAGTGAATTCAATAACCAACTCAAAATCACACCCAAAATGCTCTTCCACCTTCTCCCTGAGCCTCTCTGCATATGTCGGAACATAAAATAGTTCTAATGATTGAATCAAATGCCACCAATAACAAACTTCAAAAAAAATACAAAAATAACTAATCAAGATAAAGAAATTCATTCGAACAATTTGATCAGAGACAAGAAATACCTCTAATAGGAACAAGAGGTATGATCAAGTGAGAACAATTGGTGGCAATTAGATGAGGAAGAGTGGTAGAGAACACGTTAGGCCTGTACCCAATTGTGCAACAACTCTTATGTATAAATTCTAACTCCTGCAAATGCAATTACGTAAAGCCATGAGGACATGTCTGTACAAATAACCCGTATAGATATGTCTATACGTAGAGAGATGTAAAAGAACCTTGCAGAGATCTAGAGATAGGAAGTTGGGAATAATGAGACGTGGGTGTTCCATTTCCGCCATTGACAATAGCCAGAATCTTTCGCTGACTTCTGCAATAGGTGATTGCTTAGGGTTTGCTTCTGAGGTTCAAAGAGAGAGACAGATAAGAAATGAAATAAAACGGGGCAGGCCAGGGATAATCCTGTCCCGATTCCCTACCACATAATACCCTCGCCCATCCCATCACAGCTTTGGAGATTGGCCAGCAACCAACTCCAACCTGGTGGGAATAAAACCATATCCGTTCCCAAACAGTTCCGCCCCCCCAAACAAAGAAAAAAAACAAAGTATCAATTATTGAGATAAAACAATATCAAACTCTTAGATACATAGCTATGAAAAGCAAGAAAAAGGAACACGATACCAACATATATTTGTTGACTGCTATACATTTTAGAATTTTGTTCAACAATATATACACAGCATTTGTTCGTAATATTTTTCTTAAAAAACAAACAGGAAAAAAAAATTGAGATGAAGCACAGGAAATGCATCAGCATGTAAATGCAGCAGGGTACATATCTTTGTATCAAGTCAAATAACTTGGAATCTAATTACTTCTGCATCTGCTATTTTACCAGCAAGAAGCCACAAAACTGAGGTAACAAATAAGAGAGATACAGAAATCAAACAGGTTAGCAACTGAAGAGATTAAATTAATTCTTCACTCCATAGATTCTCCATCAAATAACATTAAATTCATTCTTGTCAATTTAAGTCACTTGCGTTCCTTTGTCTTATTGTTCAACAGGAATATACCATTTCCTTCTGCACTAGTTTTTAGTTAACGCAATAAACCTTGCCAAGTGAACTCGTAGGACATCAAATCTAGTATTGATTAGTTACTCTTAGCTTAATTAGACACCACACTACCATTCAATAAAGATTTGATTGCCATTGTCATAGACAATTACATTAGAAATATCCCATCACAGAAGAAACCGAAGTTAACAATATCTCACAATTTTGGTCTCGGATATGGGAGTTACCACGTAGTCCTTATTTAGAGATGAGTGGCTTGAACACGGCAGATAATAGTGTCTTGCCATATTCTCATTATATTCTTTAGAAAAATTAGAAAAAGGTTAAGAAAATGCAACACAAAGAATTTTCTTTACACGCAATTAGAGGATGGATAATATTACCAAACTGAAATATATTATCCAGAAAACTATCAATTAAAGTTGAGAAAGCCGTAATACTACTCATTTGGGGTCACAGTATTGCATTATATTACATGTCCATTAATTTCAAGATAACAATCCCAATTATTAAGTTCTGGATTTTTTACGAACACTACCAAATACAAGAGAAAATAACACACTTACATTATCTTTTTGCCGGCAATTGCCCAAACCGGAAGATTTGAAAGGGGGCTACAATGGTGATGCCGACGGTTCTGGTGTGATGAAAAGCCTCAGAAGTGGCACTGGCAATTTGGATATTCAATTTATTCAGTTGAATTTGCCGGATTTTGTCCTGATATTAAATAAGGTCCAATTTGATTTAAAATCG
>JAWZTD010025481.1:0-16663 GCA_035221335.1 Echites panduratus
TCATCATCATCATCATCTTCTTCTTCTACTACTTCTTCTCCTTTTTTTAAAGCCTCACAATTGTGTTCTCCATAATTTTCTTCATAAGCCAATTTTCTTTCTCTTTCAGCGGGATACTTTCTTTCCATTTTTCAAACTGGACTTCAGATTTATATTTCTAAATACCATCGAAAGATCAAATACTCATCCGTACACATGACAACGTGTTAATGGAATCACCACTCTTCTTCCCACTGACTAAATGAATGCCAAAAGTTGTGAAGAGTCTTGTTAATAGTCTTGCATATGGCAAACTTCTATTCTTTGCCTTAGAACTCCAATGCATGTGTTGAAGAGTTAATTTGCGAATGCCCATTATTTTCCTTTGAGAATCAAGCACAAGACATACAAGTGCACATGACTCACTGTAATTCTTTGTCAATGGCAAGGGATGATTATCTTATTGATAAGATAATGGACCAATCTATGTTCAGTCAAATATGACCGTAGCAGTATGCATCTCTTTAACATTTCTATGAGTACCACAATTTTGACAAAATCTTTAAAGTTGAATTCGAAAGACTTAGAGGGATAGTTTATGCTTTAATCAAAGTACTCACCAGCCTCAATCCCAACGATTTCATTAACAAGTTCACTTGAAATTTTTAGATTAGTAAATTTAACTTTAGAAGTCCAAACTTTTTCTTTCTAATTTTCTCTCAGATTGGCATAAAATTGTTAGACTAACTAATCATAATAATCATCAGAGAGACAACAAGGGCCTCCAACCAACTTGATCAAACTGATTTATTACAAAACCATCTTGAAGCTCAAGCATATTGTTAAACATTACAAAATCTCTAGGAATTACCTTACAAGTGTTCTTTTTAAAATCCTCAAACTAGGTGATGCGAACATGAAAGGAAACCATCTTCATCAATCAATTACACATTAATTGTAAACTTACCCAAGGCTTTATCAAAGATTTTGGTTAGTTTCATTGACCAATGTTATCTTCAACATCAACGGATAACTTGTGTTTGGTAGACAATTCCCAACCAAAGTGTTGAAAAGCCTAAGAAGTTGTCCAGGAACCCTAGAAGAGTTCTAAGAACAAACCCTCAATGAAGATCTTGTTTGATCTTTCAATTTGAATTCTCAAAGAGAAAAGTTGTTTTTGATAAATGATATATTGTGTTTGAAGCACATAATAAGGATGTATTTATAGTGTTTGATCATCCAAGACCTAACTAAATTGTTCTAGGTGTTAATGACACAAAATACCCCTTAACTAAACATGAAATACAAAAAAAAAAAAAAAACGAACTAGCCAAAACCAAAAGAAATCTAACCTGGCAACAATTGATTAGGCACTGGCTAGCCATGATCAAGAGCTGGCTGGAGGGCCTAAAACAACACTGGACTTCTTCTGTTCAGCTATTGGGATGTTGCTAAACCCAGTCAGGCACTGGACAATTATGATTTTCTTGCTTTCTCCTACATTTTGCTTGCAATATTCCATGCCGACTTGAAGTCTTTCAATCCAGTTTTCTTGGAGCTTTCTTGGCATGAATTTGAGCTTGCTAATGAATCAATTGTAGGTATATTCCATAGCTTCTTGTTCTCATAATCTTCATTAAGTTTAGTGCTTTCAAACTTGGCATCAAACACAAGTCTTGGAATGTTGATCTTTGTAAACTTCATTTCTTAAATGAATAATATCCTCAATGTAGCCTTCCTTTGATGACATACAAGTAAGTCCAATCAATGCTTGAGTAGCTCCTTGATCTCCATCATTCCCCCTCTTATCTAAAAGATTCGTCCTTGAATCTTCAAGTCCTACATTGAGAAAAGAATGATTACTATTATTGATTGAAACATCAAGATAATACTTAACAAGAGGTTAATGCTTTCAAAGGCTTGATAGATGTTATTCCTCATGGAAGTCTTCATATAAAATTGCGTGACCATTCCTTCCTCCAAAGGAGGTAGTCTTTTATTTATTGATATGTATTCTTCTTTTTCTACAATAGCGTGTTAGCAAAAACAATAGAAACAAGGAATACTATCCATTTCAAGCACCAAAGGCACACAATATGATTCAACGAACAAGCCTTAAATTCCAAAGGTTGATGCCCCCCTAAAGTGTTAAACAAAAGAACTTCAAAAATTGAGTTCATACAAGTTAAGCTCAAGAAACAGTTTCTTTTCAAAACATACACAAGTCCTCCATCTAAATCATCAAACACATGTGTAAGATTAACAATAAAATAACTCTCACATATGCTAGATTCCACATTGTCTTCAAGATGGACAACATTGTATCAATTGAAAGATAAGGAATGTGTTGATGATATAACAATTTCAATAGACAGTTTTTGTAGAAAAAACTTTAGGCTGAGGCGTGGATGTATTGCTCTCTTTAAGGAGATTCAAGCCCACTACATCCTCATTAGTCCAGTAGTAACACCCTTTACTTGTCTCCTAAAAGATACAACAGTCCGATTACGTCGTATAACTCAATAATCTTTGGACAAGATATTGAGTTCAAAGATTCACCACAAAAAACACCTTTCTTCAACTAGAAACAAAACTCTCTCAAGAATAAACTTTTTCTTTCTTTCCTTTCTTGTTACTAACACTTTCTCTCTTTTTACAAAATGAAGAAATCCTCACTATTTATAGGTGATGAGAACTCTTCAAATTATATTAAAAATTTAAAGCTTTCATAACATACAATTTAATAAGCAAAATAAAAGTTGAAGTTTTAATAAGTTAAGATTACATAACTTTAATTAAAGAACTAAAACAACTTTTCTTATCTTTGCATTAAATGAAGAAAAGTTATTAAGTTATTTTAATATAAAAAAAGTTCCACCCAGTGGCGGAGCTACGTTGATGCATTGCTCAGCCTTAATTTTGAAAAAAAGTTTTTAGTATGTATATATATATATATATATAATATTATGTTATTTTATGATAAAATGGATCTTGTAGTTTTTGAAAAATTTTTGTTAGTATATATTATATATTTTATTTTGTCATCAAAAGATTTATTAGACCCCTCTTATTTTTTCCGTCCCTGGAGGCTTCTAGACCGTTTACCCCCCTCGACCACACCCCCTAACCACAAAATGGTTGAATTTGACTTTGCTTTTACAAGTAAATAGGTCAGAAAAATTTGAAATTCAAGTATATATTTTCAAATTTGCATACTATTAATTTTATTGATTTAGTAATTTATCTCTGGATTTTTTAAAGATTGAATATTTTATTGTTGGGTTAGTTTTATTTTTCTTTTATTTCACTTGGTGTTTTAGGGTATATTTTATTACTGGGTTAGTTTTATTTTCTTTTGTTTCATTTGGTGTTTTTGAGTATTTTATTGTTGAATTAGTTTTATTTTCTTTTATTGCACCTAGAGTTTTGATCCTTGTTGTTTGATTAAAGTAAGAGTATAATTAATTTCAAATTTTCATTCTTTTAACAGATCTGATATGAATAAATTTGTTACAAAAATTAAATAGTTTGCACTGAATTTCAACATAATCAAAATGAATTTTATACTAGTGTTTTTACAAAAGAAGTTAACCAAAGTGACCAAATTCAAGAAGATCCTAATCAAAATATCACCGAATAAATTGTTGTTGATCCTAGTATAATTGTACCCCCTTTCCGACAATTCCTAAATCCTCCATTGGGTCCACCAATCCCCACTCATTTTTAATATTAAAATAAAGAGAGTATTGTAGTCGAAGAGAGACCATTATACATATGAAGGTGTGCTCTGCATTGAACCTCCAATTAGTAGAACAATAGTCTCTATTCTAGAGTCAGTAGTGATCTCAGACTTGAACTATGACTGTTTAAGGAAAATAAAGTATTACTGCCTACACATAGTAGTCAAGGTGTTGACATAGGTTCTAATAGCTAGCACTTTATGGCCTTGTGCTGTCCTAGTTTTCATGAGTGTCTTTGAGTATAAGCCTCATTCTCATAGAAAGTGACCTACTTCTACACTCATATAGGTGATATCTGTCAAAGGTGCTCTTTTAACTCTAACACCCCACTTATAAGAAATACAGATTATCATTAAGAGTTAAAACTCAACCTCCACAAATCGTTACAAGATAAATGTACTCAAACCATAGGAATGAGATATTAAAAATTAAATAGTGCATTTCTCATATACAAGTCATCATATGATTCGTTTTTCCCTTTGAACTTGGTTATAGGATCTCTAGTCCCAAGGTTGGGTGTCCTCATATACGACTTTTGAATTTATCGGCTTCAATCCCATCCCTTTCTATATGCTCCAGACCTTTTCTCTTGTTAAGGCCTTAGTCAATGGATCTGCAGGATTATCACAAGATTTGACATAATCAACATTCATAACACCACTTGTCAAATAAGATCTCACCGTTCTGTGTTTTCTCCTTATAGGTCTGGATTTACTGTTATAATAACGGTTTTGAACTCTACCAATTGTAGCGGTGCTATCACAACGAATTAATATAGGAGGAATTGGTTTATCAAAATAAGGTATTTGCAATAATAAATTCCTTATATAATTCACTTCCTCACTAGCTGAAGCTAATGCAATTACTTCAGCCTCTATGGTAGAGTTAGCAATAATAGTTTGTTTTTTAGATTTCCAACAAATAGCACCACCACCCAAAGTAAAAAATATAACTAGTAGTAGAACAGGAATCACCTGATAAAGTGTTTGAGTCTGCATCACAAAATCCTTCAAGTATTGTAGGATATTTTTAATAATATAAGCCATGATTTTTTGGTACCAAGTAAATATCTCATAACACTCGTTATGGCATGATAATGTTCTATGCCTGGTTTGCTTGTAAACCCGCTGAGTACTCCTACTACATAAGCATGTCAAGTCTTGTGCAATCAGTCGCATATCTCAAACTGCCAATTAGGCTAGCATATTCCTTTTGATTTAACATATCATCATCACTTTTAACAGGAAATAAGTGCATACTTTAATTAAAAAGAGTTGCCACATGTTTGCAATTAAGAAAATTATATTTGGTCAAAATTTTCTCAATATATTGAGACTGATCAATAAAAATACCATCACACCTTAGAGTAATTTTCATACCCAAAATAAACTTTGCCTCTCCCAAATCTTTCATGGAAAAATGGCTACTAAGCATGGCTTTTGTCTCTTTGATCACATTCAAATTAGAACAAAAAAGTAGCGAATCATCAACATAGAGGCAAATTAGAACATGTGAGTTATTTCAAGATTTATAATAGATGTATTTATCACACTCATTTCATTTATAGTCATTCTCAATCATACGGGAATCAAATTTTTCATGCCACTGCTTTGGTGCTTGCTTTAAGCTATAGAGAGATTTAGTCAATTTACACACTTTGTTTTCTTGATCAACTTCCACAAAACCTTTAGGTTGTTCCATATAAATTTCTTCATTTAGGTCCCAATTCAAAAAAGCAGTTTTGACATCCATTTAGGTCCCTAGTGGATGCTATTCTAGTAAAAGGTGAATAAGTATCAACAAATTCTAAACCTTCCAATTGTTTAAAAACTTTGGCAACTAGTCTTGCCTTACATTTTTCAATTGAACCATCTGGTTTCAACTTTTTTCTAAGGACCCATTTATAACTAATTGTTTTACAACCCAATGGTAAATCAACTAATTTCTAAGTTTTATTAGAAATTAGTTATTTCATTTTATCATTTATAGCCTCTTTCCAAAAAATTACATCATGTGATGCCAAAGCTTCTTTTAAACTAAGAGAGTCATTTTCAACATTAAAAATATAAAAATCAGGACCATAATCTTTTTCTACTCTAACTCTTTTACTTCTTCTAGGTTGAAAATCATGATTATTTTCTTTTCTCAAAATTGAAGTAGAAGAGGTAGGTGGAGCTAAAAAGTTTTCCTTAATTCTTTGACCCCCACTATTTTTAAAATTAAAAGAAGTTTTTTCTTCATGAAAAATTACATCACTTGACTTAATAATCACATTATTTCCAAGATTTAAACATCTATAGGTTGTACTATTAGAAGCATAACCAAGGAAACCACGAGTGTTGACTTCCACACCCAATTTAGAAATTTTGGGATCAATTAGCTTAACGTAAGCCAAACAACCCCACCCTAAAATATCTCAAATTTGGTTTATAACCTTTCCACAATTCAAATGGTGTTAACTTTGACTTTTTTATGTGGAACTCTATTTAACACATAACAAGTTGTCAAAATAGCTTCACCCCAAAGATTTAAAGGTGCACAAGATTCAATTAGCATTGCCTTAGTTAACTCAAACGAAGTTCTATTTTTCCTCTGAGCAACACCATTAGATGCTGGAGAATATGGTGGAGTAACTTCATGAATTATTCCCAATGATCGTATAAAATAATTATACTCATTAAAATCATATTCTCGACCTCTATCACTTTTTAATCTTTTTATTTTCTTACCGAATTGATTTTCTACTTTGTGGAGGCATTCTTTAAACTTCTCAAACACATCACTTTTATGTTTCGTTAAATAAATATAAGTATATTTAGAAAAGTCATCAATAAAAGTGACAAAATACCAATTCTCCATGAGTTAGAATCCCTCCAAGTTCACAAACATCACTGTGGATCAATTCTAACAATTCGGTTTTTCTTATGACATCAAAATGAGGTCTTTTGTGATTTTTTCTTTACTACAAGCTTCACATTTTTCAAAATCCTTTTTAATCATTGGGATTAATCCTAAGCTACTCATGATTCCCACATAACGACTATTAATATGACACAAACGAGCATGCCAAAAATTTGTAGAAGAGAGCATATAAACAGAAGATGAAGATGCTTTATTCATCTCAAAATTCAATTTAAACATACCATCGCATACCCCTTACCCACAAAAATACCTTTTTTGGTAATCATATATTGGTCGGATTTTATTATCTACCTGAAGGCAGCCTTGTTGAGTAGATAACTTGACATCAGATTCTTCCTCATTGAAGGAGTGGGTAGCACATCTTTTAAAGTCAATTCAATTCCAGATGTAAATTTCAGCTCAATTTCTCCCATTCCTAGCATTTGAGTGGTATGATTATCACCAAGCATGACGGTTTTAGGTTCCTCAAAAGAAGTATACATTTTGAACCATTTTTTTTTTATCAAAGCAGACATAACGGTTTGCACCTGAGTCTGCCTACCAACCATGAGCACTTTTAACCATATTAATGTTTGTTATCATAGCCACAAATGGCTCTTCAGTTACGTTAGCCTGTGGAGCACTCCGACGTTCGTGAAATCTTTGTTGTGATGGCTTGCTCTGTACTCTCTGCTGGTTGCATCAATGCATCTTGACCCATTACTTCTTCTTCCATAGGGATTCTCATTATCAAGGTTTCAAGGGTAGTTTCTTTTTGTTTATGGAGCATGTTTTTTCTAAAATTCCTTCCATGAAAGTGGAAGTTTATCAATTATACCACAAACAATAAGATTATCCATTTCTTGACATCTTCAGATCAGAGTTCTCCAACTATCATGATAAAATCATTCACTTGATCTACTACTGATATTTTGTCCACCATTTGAAATAAAAAAAATCTGCTCGTAGCTTATTTTTTCACCCCTGCCTCCTTAATAAAGTACTTACTCTGCAAAGCTTTCCAAATTTTCTTGGCAGTAGAGTAAGTTCTATCATAATAATTATAAAAATTATCAGATAGGCAATTAAGAAGATAATTCCTACAGTTGAAGGAATCACTATTATATTTTTCCATTGTCTCCACTTGAGTTACATATTTATCATCATTCATGTCAGTGGCATCTATCTTGTTAGGATTCTTTTCAATGAGAATACATGCAACTTTAAGAAGACTAAGAGCACCTTGATCTCTTACTTTAATATTCCCTTGATTTTCAATTGTCGTCATTTTTTTGAATCTTCTTAAAATTGTTCGTCATATAACAATTTTAATAGACAATTTTTGTAGAAAAACTTTAGGATGAGGCACAGATATCTTGATCTCTTTAAGGAGATTCAAGCCCACTACAACAAAATACCTCACTGGTCCAGTAGTAACACCTTTAAGTTATCTCCTCCAAGATACAACAGCCCTATTACATCATATAACTCAATAATTTGTAGACAAGATATTGAGTTCAAAGTTTCACTACAAAAAAACACCTTTCTTCAACTAGAAACAAAATTCTCTCAAGAATAAACTTTTTCTTTCTTGTTACTAACACTTTCTCTCTTTTTACAAAATGAGGAAATCCTTACTATTTATAGGTGATGAGAACTCTTCAAATTAAATTAAAAATTTAAAGCTTTCATAACATATAATTTAATAAGCAAAATAAAAGTTGAAGTTTTATTAAGTTAAGATTACATAACTTTAATTAAAGAACTAAAACAACTTTTCTTATCTTTGCATTAAATGAAGAAAAGTTATTAAGTTGTTTTAATAAAAAAAATGTTCCATCAGAATGTTCCAAACTAAGCAATTCTTTATTTTGGGCACAAAACATAGTCCATATCATCATGTAACTCCATCAAACATGCCAAATAGAGATTAAGAACATAACAATCTTCTTGTCATCAGTATCATGAAACTTATCGATTTCATCAAAGGGCAATTTGTCATCATTAAATACCTTTTCACAAGATTTCAACGAACATTCTCCAACAATCATAGGTGTCTTTTTCATGCATAGTCCTAAATCATGCTTTCTAAACAGTAAATCCAAGGATTTAGGACTTCCATAACTCACAAAGCTCAGTTCATGATGCTCAAAATCAATGTCATGGCTCTAAAGACTCAACAAGTCATATAACACCTTAGTCACAGAGTATTCAAGAGCACATAAAGTTCATATTCTAGGCAAATAATAATGTGAACTATAAGTTTCAAATTGCCTAGTAAGAATCACAAAAAGGTACACACTCTAAGCACTCATGTCAAAATCATGAAGCTTTACAACTTGCATAAAGGTCAAATTCTCAACTTGACATGTTTTTTCACCATAGGTCTCTAACAAGCAATCAATTCTAACAAGTATAGACTTTCTCCTAATGGGAATCACAATGAAATACATTTCAAACAAGATAATCAAACATTTAGGATCAACAATAAATATGCACAAAAGATCACAAAAATAAACTTTATTGTCAAGAATTGTAATGTCAAAGATCCACAATACTCACTCATCCAAAACAAACTTGGAAACTCTACTCATATTTGATTCAAGAATGTGCTTCAACAAGAAATCCAAATAAGTCCAAGCAAAAGAATGTTATATCATGCTCTACCATGCAATTCAATGATCAAAAAGTCATATGGAATTCATTGGCATTATCAAAGCATTTCCACCAGTCAAAGACTCACCATGATTATAGGATTCTCTACACAAAACTTGTGTATAAACTTGAAACACATTTTCACAAGCTTTTTCATATTCACATTGGTTCACATAAGACTCCTTTGTAAAATTGAAATCCATGAAAGCTGTAACAAAACCTAAAGAAGTACAATACATGCTTTCTTTAAACAAGGAATTGTTGTGTTCAACAAATTCAACAATACTTTCTTGCTTACAAACGTTATGAGCATTTCCACAATCATTCCTCACCAAATATAACGTTGTTTCTTGCTCAAAATTCAACAATTTGTCACCAAGTATAGATATGAGAGTGTACCACTTTAACATTTAAATCATTATCATGTGGTTCTTGCCATTTTTCACCTTGATTACCCTTCAAATTCTTGAAAATTTGGCACAAGAACAATAGAAAAAGAATGGTTAATGTTAGAAGTAGGAATCAAAACTTATAAGTCTTCACCACAACACTCGTATTTTGTTTCTCATAAATCTCTTTTTCTTTTCTCAAGTCTTTTATTTCAATGTCACTCATTTCCTTTTCATTCAAGATTTCATTTTCCGTCTCATTTTTTATTTCATTTTCTTTCTCAATCTCCTCACTTGCCAACTCTTCTTTCACTTCAATTGGAGTTTCTTCTTTGTCTACAATTGGAGTCTCTCTCTTTCTTCCATAGAATGCTTCCATTCTTCGTTTCAACCCCATTTGTTACTTTTTTATTGCTTGTGGTGACAATGAGATAAGATGTAAGTTCTTTCTACCCATGTTGAAGACATACTTTCAATTTTGGCTATCAAATGTAGCTCCTCTTTGAGCAAGCCATGGATTTCCCAACAACAAATGTCCCTCTTTCAAAGGTACCATATCAAATAATGCTTCATCCTTATAATCCCCAATGGAGAATGAAATTTTAATTTTCTTTTCAACCATAAACCCCTAATTCTCATTGGAATTTGTAAGGACTCGGATGGTTCATGCATTGAGGCCCCAACCGACAAACCACATATTGACTAGCCATGTTTAAAATTATTTCACCATTGATCACCATGTGACATGGACTCTGATAAACCATACATCTCACAAGAAATGGATCTTCTCTTTGGTTAGCCCCTTCATGAAGTGTTAGACATTTATCAACTTTCTTCACTTCACTAGGAGTCTCTTTTATTTGTTCCTTCTCAACAATCTCTTGAGGTGGAATCTCATGAATTTGTTCATTTTCAACAATTTCTCGTATTTCCTCTTCATCTTTCCCTTCATTTGTGGTTGTAGTATAATCCTTCTTTGACACCATTTTCTGCCATGTTGAGCATTGTGATACACCATGTCCAAGTTCATTGCATACAAAACACTTGTGTTGTTCTTCCCTTGACTATACACTTTGCACTTTAGTTGATGAAGAATTACTATGACTTGTACTACCATATGATCTCCCATATGAGCTTTCTCCATTAGACATTTTTCTTTCATTCTTCCATTGTAATGGTTTTTCAACCCTTACATATCCCCCATGTCTCAGTGATTCCACATGTTCACCATAATGTAAATAAGATCCTTATCCCTTCCTTTTCTCCATGGCTCTCTTTCAACTTCGTAGTCATAATAATCTTCATCATTGTACTCTTCATACTCATGTCTTCTTCTTGGTAAACTCCTTTGATAATGTCTTCTCTCAACTCTTCTTGATGGTACACACTTTTTAGACGAATCAGGTTGACTTCCACCTAATCTTCCTCCTTGTTGCCAATGGCTTCTAAGAGGATTAGGTAATTGCTCTTCTGTTGTTCTTCAAAGTCCTCAACCTTTGAACTCAAATTTCTTCTCACCTCTACCATGTCGTTTGAGAGATCCATTCTCATATCCATGATGTTATTTGACAATTGTTCCATTTTCTCCAAAAGTGTGGCATCGTTAACCTGAGATGATGTTCTTGACATGATTCTCCTCCACCATCAACAAACAAAGAAAATAAAGGCAAATATGTTCCACACTTGTCTCTCGTGTATACACTCTTGTCAAGGCTTTTACTTGCTCTAGTGAACTCACCAACTTTCGCTTTTTTGCTCTCTTAACGCTTCTTCAAGTTTTTGAACAACTCTAATGAGCAATTGTAAACAACTTAGGCAATAATTTCAAGTAATCCACAAAACTCAATCAAGTAGTCAATAATTGTCAACAACAAGAATCAAAGAGATAAGAGTTTCATCCTCCCCTTTTTTGGAGAGCACGACCTCGTGCTTGATGCCAACTCCAAATTCATTAACCTACACCTCCACATAATTTGTGCCTTTGTTAACCTACACTTGGCCTAACAAAGGAAAGGGAAAATAACATGCCTACGAATTAGGATTTATGGCTCTGATACCAACTATAAGACCTAGGCCCTAACTCCACCACAAAAACTATCTCAAGAGTGGAGGTTTGGCTCCAAGCTTATTACCTAGTCTAGGTTTCCATTCGCGGCCAATGTGGGATCACATCAGAAATACCCATTTGGTACAAATGATGGGATGGTCCTTAGTTCTAGGCACCAAATGTCAAACTTGACTTCTATCAAATTAGCTCAATTCATCTTTCATGGCCATAATCTAAAAAGCATCATCAAGAGCGTCACCAATGGTCCTTGGCTTAATATAGGAAAGTAAAGCAAGATTATTTGTAAAATTTCTACTAGTTTTACCTCTTGCAATTGTGATCTAATGATCAATTCTTTGGGATGATGAGAAGCAAACTTCCAATCCTTTGGGAGGTCATTTCACTAGTGACCATTTGTTCCTTTTCCTCATCATTTTCATCAGGACTCTTCTCAAGGTTTTCTTAAATATTTTTTGTTCTTCATGGCTTGGAGATTCACACTCTCTTGCTTCAATCAAGTTTATATCTTCACTTGTACCACAAGGTATAATGTTAGATTCATCAAAGGTGACATTACATGATTATTCAACAACCAAAGTTCTTTGATTACAGACACGATATGCCTTTTTGTTTAAAGAATATCCCAAAAATATAAAATTTTGCAAGATTTTCTTTGGTATTGAGAATAAAACATTACACCTAAACACTTTGAAATAAGAAATATTTGGAAAGTATCCAAAAAGAAATTCATATGGAGTTTTCTTAATAAAACGTCTAAGTAAAACATGATACATAACATGACAAGCGGTATTAATGGCTTTCACCTAAAGCTTGGCAAAGAGTTTTTCACAAAGCATAGTGCGAGCCATTTCTTGTAAAGTGCTATTTTTTATTTCCGCTACACCACTTTGTTGAGGAGTTTTAGGAGCCAAAAAATTATGTAAAATACCATATTCATCACAAAGAGTAGCAAAACTTTTGTTGAGAAATTCTCTACCATTGTCACTTCTAATGGAAACCAATTTGTAGTCAAGTTTTGAATTTTCTTGAAGAGAGTTACAAAACCATCAAAAGCTTCATAATTTCATGCAAGAAATATAACCCATAACCATCGACTATCACATAACCATATTTCTTTCCACCAAAACTTGTAGACTTCATAGGACCAAACAATCCATGCGAACAAGTTCAAGAGGTTTTGAAATAGAAATATCTAAAGAAACTAATGTTTGTTTACCAAATTGATAGGCATCACAAATTTTAATTTTTTGAAAAACAATTTTTGGAAGTCCTCTAACAAGTTCATGCTTAGATAAATCATTCAGCAAATCTTTACCAACATGACCAAGATTACTATGCCACAAGTAACCATCATTATCATTTATAACTAAACACTTCATGTCAAAGGAAATAAGATCATCAAAATAAAGTGTGTAAACATTTCCGAATCTTTTTCCATGAAAAGCTTCTTTTCCAAGAGATTCATTGATAATAGAGCCAGAACAATTTTTAAAGACAACATATAAACCATTATCGCAAAGTTTACTAATGCTTAAAAAGTTGTATTGGAGACTATCAACTAACGACACATTTCACATTTTTAATGATTGGAAAGGAGGCCTTACCTTTTTACTTCTCCAAAAGTGACAAGCCTCCATCTTTATGTGTGAAGTATTCAAGCAATAAAGCATTTCCGGTCATGTGTCTTAAACATCCACTGTCAAGGAACCATTTAGTATCCTTGATTTTGATCCTTTCCTTGGACTTCAAGAGTACCTGCATCCAAGTAGAAGAGAAAACTTTAGGTTCCAAAGTCTTTTTGGGTCCTTGGGGTTAGTGATGACATGATCTTTGACTCTCCATATAGATTTCATCCCAGATTCTATGAATCTTTTAGCATGACATTTTAAAACAACATGACCAATTCTATTACAATATGAGCACCACATATTGGGCATACTAATAGATGAAGCCTTAATAAAGTGATTTCTAGTGTGTGTATGCTTGTGGGTAAATGAATATCTCAATCCAGTTTATCTCCATAGGTCCTTTGAATACCAGGTAGTTTCTAAATTATCCTTCCCACATGTGAAATTAGATAGACAAGCATTCAAATCATTGACTTTCTTTTTCAACAAATCATGCTCAACAAATAGTGTGTCAAGAGCATTAACTTTATTTCTAAGTTCATTCTTCTCAATAATAAGAGAGTCAATGGGGCAAGTAAGCTGTTTTTTGTTTTCTTCTAACTCATGTAAGGTCATCAATTGCTTCTTGTTCTCCTCTTGAAGACAATTGTTTTCCTCAATTAAATTCTCAACTTTCCTTCTGAAGCTCACATTTCGTTTGCTTAATTTCTTAACTTCGTCAAGTAGTTCTTTCAAGATATCATATGGATCATTACTATCACTATCATAATCATTTTGAGGAGTAGAATGTTTTACCTTATCATCGATGGCCATGAAGCAAATATTGGCCTTTTCTTGTTGTTCTGTGTTCCCTTCATCTTCACTATCAACTTGATCCCATGTTGTGGCAAATGCTCTTCACTTTTTGTTAGCTTGTTTCTTTTTCTTATTTGGATATGGACACTCTACAACCAAATGTTCGATGCAATTACAATTGTAGTAGTGCCTAACTTATATATTGTTGCTAGAACCTCCACTTTGATTCTTTTGAGAGTTTTTCTTGAAGTCCTTCTTGAAGTACCCCTTTCTTTAGGTACTTTTGAACTTCCTTACTATCATAGCAAGTTTATCTTCATTGATTTCGTCTTTCATATCACTTGAGGATTCATCCTTTTTGCTTTCAACACCGAATGATTTGAGAGCTAAGGCTTTTTTTCCCTTTATCTTCTGGATCTGCCTTCCTCTTAAGTTACGTTTCATGTGTGAGGAGAGATCCAATAAGTTCCTTAGTTTGGAGAAGATTTAGATTCTTTGATTCTTTAATAACAATGCCCTTTGCTTCCCACGCCTTTGATAATGAATCAAGAATCTTTCTATTTTGTTCACCCAAGGAGTATTTCTTTAATGAATCAAGAATCCTTCTATTTTGTTCACCCATGGAGTATTTCTTTCCGTAGGACTTCAATTCATTAGGGTGATGTTTGTGAATTTTATGAACGTTTTGTGATAGATTCATTTTCCTTCAATTTGAATAGATCATAGTCTCTAACAAAAAGTGCAAGCTTTGATTCTTTCACTTGGTTGGTTCCTTCATAAGTCACTTTAAGTAACTTCCACATTTGATATGCGGTTTTGAAACCACTCACTCTATTGTATTCCTTTGCATCAAGAGCACACGACAGAATATTCATGGCTTAATAATTAAGACTCACTTTCCTTTCATCTTCATCATCAAATTCATCTTCCATCTTAGACATAATAACATGGTTCTCCATCTTTGTTGTAACAATGGGGCCATTTGAGATGATATTCCACAATTTAGAGTTAATAGAAACAACATAAATACAAATATGATTTTTGCAACAACCATAGTTAGTTCCATCAAACAAAGAGTGTCCACGGGTAAAAGAGCCTTCTACATAAAATAAGTTGTTTGAAGAAGCCATGAGATCTTTTCCTTCAAGGAGTATTACCCGAAAATAGAAGGCCTTACTTTGAAACCAATTGAAAAACCTTAGAGGGGGTGAATTAGGTTTTTGGAATTTTTTTCAAAAAGAAATATAAAACCCTTTTTTGTAAATTAGAAAACTATTTTGATTTAGACAAAATATCAAATGCTTGATTTGCAAAAGATGGAACACAATAAATATCACTAAGAGAAGGCAATAAAAGCAACAGTTAAGTAAGGAACATAATGATATATAGTGGTTCAACTCACCCTTGTGAGATAAATCCACTACCTAAGGTTTTCTACCTTAGGATTTCTCCCAAATCCACTAATTTCACTAAACAAACAAACCAAGGACAACAAATCAAAGTTTTACAAATATTACAAACTAGGATAATCCCTTCCAGTAATTTTGTGTTGCAACCACAAAAACCTAAAGATTAGAAATGGGTATGGAGAGCACTTCGCTTGGAAATGAGATAAATATAAATTTAGTTCTAGAAAGTTCCCATTGGATGAATCTTGATGATGAATGTTAAAGGAGTTTGAAACCTTTTAAAGTTCAATCAATTGTTTCTCTTGTATCTCTCAAATGTTTTGGTGCCAAAAGAATGACTTTTGAAATTATAAGAAGGGCTTAAATATGGTCTGAGAGAAACTAAGTAATTGAAAAAAAATTGACCGTTCGAGAGAAAAATCCCATCAGTTCTGGAGGGTCCAAAATGACCAAAGTCAGGGTCCAAAAATTGTCCAGAATGATTATGGACAAGTATTGGATCTAGTTTCAAACAAATTGGATGGCCCATTCCTGGGTTTGTTTTAAGTTCACGGTCCAAAACATATCGATGTCCAAAATCACTTACTACTCTATCTTATAAAGATAGTTCATGCTACTTTTTTGCTCATATTAAGAAAAATTAGTTAATGTAATCATTTTAAGGGCAATTTACTTTTATAACCCGCATTCAATTTATTGGAATTGAAAGTACTAAATATTAAGAGGGATTTAATGATTTTAATTTTGCCTTTTAACCTATAACTACTCCTAAAAAAGAAATTGAATTATAATTTTTGACAAAAGAAAAGGGAAACCTGAACTATCTTTATGGGACGGAGACAGTATATTTTTTTTTTATTTTTTTCATTTTTCAAGATATAAATAATCAAGACCTTTCAAAAACATATTGATAAATAATTTTGAAGAATATTTTTTATGAAAGCATACATTTTGAAAGATTTATAACTAGGCACAAGTACCAATTTGACCATTCAACTTGTAGATTTTTTTTTTCAATTTAACCATTAAACTTCTAAATGAGTCGATTTAACCATTTTACTTATGAAAATTGTCAATTTGGCCATTGAACTTTTTTTTT
>JAWZTD010025500.1:0-16654 GCA_035221335.1 Echites panduratus
TCGAAAGCTTCATGCAAAGGTTGATTCACAAGTCACACAAGTCATAGCTAGCTAATGACTTGTGAATCAACCTTTGCATGAAGCTTTCGAATCTTTAGAGCTCGTACCAGTCTCAATTCGGTTAACAGAGTTTCATATTCTGACTCATTATTAGATGCTAGAAAATTGTATTTCAATGCATAAGGGATTTTTATTCCATCCAGGCTAACCAAGATAATCCCTATCCCTGCATTACAGCCTTTCTCTATAGAACCATTTGTATACATGATCCAAACATCTTCTTCCTTTGCTCTAGCCAGGTCCACGGGTATTCTGGTGCATTCTTCAACGAAGTCTGATAATGCTTGTGCCTTAATTGCTTTGCAAGGCTTAAAGTCTATTTGATACCTTTAGAGTTCCAAAGACCACTTCATAGTAATTCTAGAGAGTTTTGACTTTGTTAAAGCATGTCTTAGCAGCAGATTCATTAAGAACTTGATCCGATGTGCTTCGAAGTAATTCTTAAGCTTTCTAGATGTAATCACAATGAGGTACAAGAACTTCCTGAGGTCTGAGTAATGAACTTATGGTCCACTCAATAGTCTACTTGCATAGTAGACTGGAAATTGCTGCCCCGACCTGTCTACCAAGAGCACAAAACTTATAGCTTTTTCTGTTGTCTTGAGGTACATGATGAGCTCCTCTCTGACCTTTGGAAATATTAATTGCAGTGGCTTCCCCAAGAATTCTTTCAATTTAGCAAAGGTTGATTGATATTCTTTGATCCATTCAATGCCCGAAGGTTTTTTTCAGTATGTCGTAGAACTTGGATCCTTTGTCGACCATCTTGCTGATGAAACGATTGAGTGCTGCCACTTTCCTAGTCAGATTCTGTACCAAGTTTATATTTAGTGCAGCTTCCATATCCAATAAAGCTATAATTTTGTCGAGGTTTGCATCAATTCCCCTTTCTGAGATAAAAAAACCCAAGAATTTCCCCGTTGAGACCCCAAAAGTGAATTTTTCTGGATTCAGCTTCCTATGTACACCTTTCAGAGTTTGAAAGGTTTCTTGGATGTCCTCAATGAAATCTTCTAAGGACTTATACTTGATTACAATATCATTGACATATACCTCAAAGTTCTTGCCAAGTTGATCTTTAAAAATTTTGTGCATTGTTCATTGGAATTCTACACCAGCATTTTTCAGTCCGAAAAGCATCTTGTTATAACAATATGTCCTAACCTCCATTATAAAAGAGGTGTTCTCTGCATTTTCCAACGCCGTAGGTATCTGATAATATCCTTTATATGCACCCAAGAAACACAACCATTGATATCCTGTAGTGGAATCAACCATTTGGTCGATACTAGGCAATGGATAGGAGTCTTTCTAACAATACTTGTTCAAGGTCGTGAAATCATTGCACATTCTCCAAGTTCCTTCCTTCTTAATGAACTTGTTCAGGTCTCCTGGATCTCCCAGAGCGAGTTGGTTCTACATTCAACTCTTTTACTTGCTTAGAGGCTTCTAGAGGTTCCTCGTTTGGAACAACCGATGGTGGCTCTTCTTGAATGGCCTCTGCAATGTGCAATTCAGTCCTTCAGGGACGTCCTTGCCTTGTTGATTGCTCTCGTGCCATGGCAGTTTTGTTTCCTTTTTAGAGAAAAGATTTCTAATAGTTTTCCCACAGACACCGCCAGAAATGATGGGGGCTAAATTGGTTCTCTGGGTCATCCTACTGCAATGGCTCCTGTAAGAATAACCAAAGAGGTAAAGAGATCACCGAAACGGGCTATTACCCTTGGGTACACTCTGAAGATCAAGTCAGTCACTAGAAAGAGCTGAAAAGATGGAGAGTATATAGTAGTAGACTAAATATATTCTCCTTAAATTTTTTACCCTTAATCATGGTCTCTTATTTAGGTGGAGGCTAATCAATTTCTTGTAATTCAGAAGTCGTGTTCTGATGGAAATCAATTGTATTATGTGTGATCTAGTGCGATTGAAAGAAAGTGCATCTAGGTAATCTTTGTTCAGATTCTCCCTTGGGAGTTTCCTAATTTGAGTGTATTATGTTCCTGTAACAAGTGTTGATGATTGTTAAAGAAACGTTTTACAACCTCCAGAGGTCTTCGTGGAGCTCTTTGAAGACTTTGATGATGGCCCAAGACCTTCGAGGATGTCCCTGGCGACCTATATCTCTGACATAAGTCTTTGACTTGTAGGTCATGAGAATTACTTAGATAGTAGGAGATCATGGTTATATAGAAGGACTTTTATAAGGTTTTATGAGTGTATGTTTATAGACATTCTTAGATCTGGACCGCAAAATAGATTGGGTTGAATCTTTACACTTTGGTCTGTGGTTTATGAGTAGTTGGGTCGGGTCCTTTGTGTTATACCTGTTTTGTCCATCATTTATAATTTTTATAATTTAAGATAATATTTTCATGTTTTTAATGTAATTATTATGTTATTAAAAATTCAAATTTTTCTAAAAAATAATAATTAATTTTTTATTTCATATTTAAATTTTTTTCTCCCATAAACTTTTAACAGGAGTTAATTATGTCATTTTATTTTTATTATAGATAATTATATTATTTCTTAAATTTAATTCAATTCATAAATTAATAATTTTTCTAACTATTTTTTTAATGTTAATCCCTTTGTTATGTTAAATGTTTATATAATTTTTGATGGGGATTATAAATTGAGAAAATATTGCTTAATTACAATTTAAAATATTTCTAAATTACCACAAAATTTCTTACTAAAGTAAATTTTGACAAATATATATTTTTTATTTTGTTTCACCAAATAGTTCTATAGATTTATTTTACAAACCTGTTCTCAAAATAAAATAAAATAAAAACATAAACCAAACAGATTCTAGCTCGTCTCTACATCTTCAATCTTGTTTTGGCCCTGCACGGCTGATAGCAACCCAAAGAATTTTGGGCTCGATATATAATCGGTTTGAAATAAATTGACGGGTTCGGTGTAATTAATGGTAAGAATAACTTTAGGATATAAAATTTCCGAAATAAAATGAGAATATTTATTAAAATTTAAAATAGTTTTATTTTATAAAAGTGAACTATTAATTTTCAACGTATAGAAATATTGATATTCAATTATAAACTAACAAAGTAATTAATATAACGAATGTTGTTTCGATGTAGCAAAACGACTTAACTAATAATGCAGTTATCGAAGTTGTCATTTTTTTTTAGTTTGACCATTGAATTATAAAAACACTCTATTTAACTATTATACTTTATGCTTTTGAATAATTTAGCTACTCTGTGGTTATTTAATAGAATAACAATTACAAATATAGTTAATCTTTGTTAATAATATCATGTGGCTTGATATGTCATTAAAACTGTCCTTATATAGGTTAAATAAATTTTACTCCCTGTTGTTCAAATTATATGCCAATAAAAAAAACTAAATTAAAGAAGAAATTGACAAATTAAAGAATATTCTTTCAGCCAATATGAAAAATTTTGATGACATGGAAAGCCATGTGACATTATTATTTAATCAAATCATTATAAAATGACTTAATTTTCTAAAAATGCATAGTATAATGGCTAAATTGTTTTAAAAAACAAAATATAATAGTTAAATTGACTGATTTCTGATTTTATAATTTAGTGGTCAAATTGGAAAAAAGTAACAACTTCAACCATCACATTGTTAGTTACGCCTATCTTTATTACCATAACAAAAATATTCATAAATTCATTTAGAAATTTAATATAAATGTTAAAATAGATTCATTCATGTATTGATTTTAAATAATTGTTCATTAACTAAATTATAAATACTATTTTGATATAAAAATAGTATAAATCAAAAATCTTTGAACAACAATAGAAAAATTTCCAATGCTACCTACCATAAGCAAAACGGGGTTCTTCTGTTAATCTGAATAGTCAAGAGGATTCAACAATTCAGGATTATTTGGTAAATTCTTTATCTTTCTTCTATCAATCTCTCATTATATATATATATATATATATATATATATTATAACTTATTTGATAAATTCTCCATTAAATTTTATAAATAGTTAGAATTTAAGATTTGTGTGATTTTAATTATTATTATTATTATTATTATTATTATTATTATTATTATTATGTTTTTCACATTGAAATAAAAAATTCCCTTATTTTGTAGAATATGAATAAATTTTTAAACAAAAAAAATGAGTCTCTTACAAAAGATTTTTTAAGGGCACACAAAATAGTTTAACAAAAAAATGTTCAAATAAAAAAAAATTATATTATCATCAAAATATATAGCATGGTTGAGCAAGTGCCCCTTGACTTCCGGAGCCCACCTCCGCCAGCCAGTGGCTGCCGTTTAAGGGACTAGTGGTGACAATTGGACGATGTCCGGTATGGATAATTTATTTATTATTTTGGAATATGATTATTGAAGTTGTTAGCGATATGTATAGAAAAATAAAAATATAGATGTAAAAAATAAAAGTAAGGATTGTTCAATGTCCTTTCATCTCTTTTTTTTCTTTTTTCTTTATTATTATTATTATCATTAAAAAATAAAAATAGAAGTGGATAAGAGAAAAAAAAGTAGAAGAAAAAAAAAGAGAGAAGAGAAGAGAAGAGAAGAGAAGAGAATAACTAAGAAAAAAGAAAAGAATAGGAGAGAAGAAGAGAAAGAGGTAAAGAAAAAAAAAGATAGAGAGAGAAAAAGATTGAGTTTTTTTACCTTCAAGATGATACACTATTCTTGAATGATTCCCTATTCCTGAATGATACAATAATTCTGAAAGGAAAAAATTTCCAAAATGATACAGTAATCCCGAATGGAAAAAAAAATTTATTGAAGATTCTTCTGTTTCATTTTCTTCAGCAAAATTATCCCTTGTTTTTTCCTTCCTTTTTTTTCTTTCTTCTCTTTTTTTTTTCTTTATTATTATTATTATTATTATTCCTTCTAAAATGATATAACATTTCCGGAACCCTTCAGGAAATTCTTCTTCTTCTTAATTTTCTTTAGGAAATTATCATTTTTTATTTTTTCTTTTTTTACTTCTCTTTTTTTCTTTTTCTTCATTATTATTTTTATGTTATTATTATTATTTATTTCCTTTTTTTTTGGTGAAGATGAAGAAGAAATTTTCAAGAAAAAGATTTTTTTTTTCTTAAGGAAATTATCCTTTTTATTTCCTTTTTCTTCTTTTTTTTTTTTTGTTTTTTCCTTTCTTCTCTTTTAGTATTATTATTATTATTATTTAGAAATATTTAAATACGAATCAATATCATTGGTCCATAGGAATCAATTTGTGGTAAAATGTAAACCGTAGGCTTTAACTTGTATTGAATATTTCTTCTCGTTGCTGCAAGACTCAATTTCATTAAAATTCTGATGCCTTCTTTCGAACATTCACCAAATTATTCTAAATTACTAACCCCAAATTATCTCTAATTTTGGATTTAAGTAATCAAAAATTAAAAACAAGAAATTGAATATGGTTATGTGATTCTGTTTAGTACCTCTACTATTCACTTAATCCAAATATTTATAATTCAACTAGTTAGATATCATCTCTCGATCTCAATCTAATCCATAATTTCGTTCAATTCTCTGGCCAAAAGAACTAAACCATTAAAAACAATAATAAATACTTAGAAAGAATCCAGCTTCACATACAAAATCAATAACATCAATTCATTATAATAAAATTAGGGTTACATCTTTCCCATAGAAAAATAAATTAATTCATAATGAAAAACATGATAATCTTAATGAACATAATAAAATTTGTTAATAAGAAAAGAGAAGAAAAGAATAAAAACTCAGATTGATCTGTTCTTCTCTGCCTCCTCTGTTGTAGAACTCCTCTGCTACATTTCTTTCTCTCCTTCTTCTCCCTGCTGTGCTCTCTGTGTTTTTTCTTCTCTGCCTCTTCTCTTATGTCCGCCTCCCCTCATCTCTTTTTCTTTCTTTTCTTTGTCTTCTTCTCCATTTTTCTCTTCCTTCCCTCTTTTTTCCTTCTTTTTGACTTTTTCTCTTTCTTCTCATTTCTTCGACCACCACCTCTTTTTTTTTTCCCTTTCTTTTTCTTTTTTTTTTTCTTTATATAAGAACCCAGGTTCAAGTCCAGCCACAGGCCCATGATTTTCAAAATCCAAAATTAACTCTAGGCCCATAACTTTTAGAACCCAAAATTCCCAAATAATAATAATAATAATTTTTATTGGCCCATTAGAAAATTTAATATTCCTTGCAAATGGGTTGGCCAACTTCAATATCTTCAAAAATCTATTTTCCAACATATTATTAAAACTTTTAAGCTCATTTGTCTGTTTCTTCAAATTTCCTGAAACAAATAAAATAGATCAATTTTCAAATAAAATTGCTTGCAAATTAACAAATAATTAAGCTAAAATTATATCAAATAAATCAATTAAAATAAACTTTTCAGTACATAAACATAGTTTCAAATTCTTCAACTATTGGAGGAATGCTTTGATCATTTCTAAAGAAATTAGTAGGATCAAGCTGAGTCTTCACTTGCACCAATCTCTTGAAATACTTCACACCCCAAACTTTTGCTCCATTGTAGCTAATGATGTGATTTCATGGATTTGAAATTTGTCATAGTCATGGCTCAATCCTTAATATTCAATGACAAGTTCCCAAGATGTTCATCAAAAGATTCAAGTTTACTAATAGATTGACCTTTGGAATTGATTATTCTTAACCAATCTAATGAATTTAAAGACAATTCTACACCCTAAATAGAAGTGAAGAAAGCCTCAAAGAAGTTTCTTAAGAACCCTAGTTTGTTCATAAAGAAAACCTCACAAGTAGATCAATTTGATCTTTCAAGTTTTACTCTAAAAGAGAATTATTATTTTTAATTAATTCATGGTTGATTGTCAGGTTACAAAAATAAGGATGTATTTGTAGTGTTTCATCCCTAATCTAACCCAATAAACGTTCTTGGGTGTTAAAGACACAAAAAACCTTCAAAATATATTAAAACTAGATGAAAAAGCAAGAAAAGTAAAAAAAAAATGGGTTGGCTCAATATCGCGCTGGCAAAGGTCGGCCTCATAAGTTAGGCGATGGCTGGTTTGTTGTCAACCGGAGCCCGTTCTCACGTCGGTTAGCCTTAGAAGTTAGGCGAATGACATCGATTGTTTTCGAGACATCGTCGACTGTTTTCGACCGTTTTCAAGCCATTTCAATATTAATTGTTATTTCAAATTTTTAAAGACTTCTTCATACTTGAAATGTTTATCTTCATAAGTTACATTCTTTCATTGGACCTCATCATTAATTCCTTTGAAAAGATTTTTCCTCAAATCTTCATGTCTAGAACATCTTCCTTGTATTTAAAATACAAATCTTTATATGTGTGCTTGTAACCTTGAAATCCATCTTCCATGCCTTTGTGTTTAGATAACCTCCAAATTGTATCAATCAAGCTTTGCTTGACTCTTTGATCTCCATCATCCCCCCCTCCCCATCTCAAAAAAGATTTGTCCCCTAATTTTCATGGCCTATATTGAAAAGAGAACTATTACTAACATTGATTGAAGAAACATTCAAAGAATACTTACCAAGTGGTTCATTGCTATCAAAGGCTTGATAGATGCTTTCCTCCATGGATATGGTTACACAAAAAGGCCTTACCATTACCTTCTTCCAAGGTGATGGTCTCTTTTTTTCTTCCAATTTGGTGGTCCTTTTTTGATTAATATGTATTCCTTCTCATCTACAATAAACTCATTAGAAGAAGTAGCATATGCAACGAATACTAACTATTTTAAGCTCAAAAGATTTAAAATTCTTGCTATCAAGTCACAAATCTTAAATCCCATTGGTCTATGAACCCATAAAGCAAGGAATAAAAGAACTTCTAAACTTGAACCTTGGCATACTAAGTTCATAAAACACTGCTTTTCCATAGCATACTCATATCCTTCATCAAAGTTATCATACAAAGTAATCTCCACATATGCTAGAATTCACAAAATCACCAAGTAGGACATCACTATGCTCATTCACAAACTAGGAATAACTCCGAACTTTCGAACATCTCTATTCTTGGCACAAAATATAAACCATAACATCACTTAATTCCACCATACATGCCAAATAGAGATTAAGCATCATTACCAAAAATTGGTCATACAAGAAGACGTTTTTTACAACGGTCCTAAGGCCTTTGCAAATGGTGGCTTTATACGACAGACTAGTCGTATATGAGAGTGATTTGTACTACTTGCCGCCATATAATGCACAGATTGGTGATGTACTATATCTGATTATTTGTTGGCCTTCCAGATGTGATTAACATGTACAATCTAATATAAATGTAGTAATGGTGCATGTATTTCCTTTTCAGTATTATTATTATTATTATTATTATTATTATTATTATTATTATTATTATTATTATTATTATTATTATAGTAATTGAGACTTTGTCATTCTTACTTGGATTTTACCTTTATAGCTCTACTAACGAATCTCCATTTTGCGTCTCCGATTTACGTAGGCTCCTAATCCAATTAGGCGTGTTAGGACTAATCCATGTTATATCAACACTAGAAATCCTTGGATTAGGAAACCCTTGGATCTAATTAATATTTTAACTAGCATTCTACAATTAATAATCATAGGTGTCTTTTTCATATATAGTCCTACAACATGCTTTTTAAACAAGGAATCATTATGTTCAAGACATTTGACAAGAGCTTCTTGCTTATCAAGTTCATAAGCTTTTCTTCCTTCATACCTTACCAAGGACAACATTCTTTCATTCTTCAATGCCAACAATTTGTTACCAAGTGTAGATATGAGAGGATACCATTGTAGCATTTCACTCATCCTTACTTTGTCATTGGCAAACTTGGCACAAGGACACTAGAAGAAGAATGATAAATGTTAGAATTAGAAATCAAAACCTTTTTGTAAGTTCTTACTAATGCACTTTTGCTTTCTTTTTGATAGCTCTTATCAAAACCTCTTTGTAAGTTCTCACTAATGCACTTTTGTTTTCTTTTTGATAGCTCTTTTTTTCTTCTCTCAATTCTTTTTCAATCACAATTTCATTTTCTTCCTTATTTTCTTGTTTCTCAAGACATTTTTCTGTCTCATTTTTCATCTTATTTTCTTTCTTTTTTTCCTCATTTGCCAACTCTTCCTTTTTTTCAATATTAGTTTTTTCTCTCTTCCATTTATAGAATGTTTCCATTTTTCTTTTCAACCCCATTTGTTCCTTTTTTTATCACTTTTGGAGACATTGAGATAAAATGTACCTTCTTTCTACCCTTCTTGAAGACACACTTTCTACCCTGGTTATCAATCGCAGCTCCTCTTTGAACTAGCAATGGATTTCCCAACAACAAATGTCCTTCCTTCATGGGTACCACATCAAACAATACTTCATCCTCATAACCCACAAGAGAACATGGAATCACAACTTGCTTTTTCACCATAAACCCTTCAATCTCATCAATTCCTTGAAGTTTGTAAAGATTTGGACCAACCAATCAACCACATATTGACTAGCCATATTTACATTTCTTTCACTATTGATCTCCATGAAACAAAGATACTCATGAACCATACACCTCACAAGAAATGGATCTTCTCTTTCTTTGTCCCCTTCATGAAGTGTCAAACATTCATCAACTTCATTCACTTCACTAGGAATCTCTTGTATTTGATTCTTCTCAATACTCTCTTGAGGTGGAATATCATGAATTTGTTCATTTTCATCACTTTCTAGTGGCATTTCTTCAACTGTCTCTTCGTTTGTGGTTGTAGTTTCTTCCATTTTAAACACCATTTTCTTCCATGTTTTGCATTGTGATACACCATGTCCAATTTCATTACATACAAAACATGACTTATGTTCGTCTTCCCTTGACCAATCACTTTGTACTTTCGTTGATGAAGTATGACTATGACTTGTGCTGCCATAATATATCCCATATGAGCTCCCTCCATTGGACATTTGGCTTTTATTCTTCCATTGTGATGGTCTTTCAATCCCCACATATCTCCCATGTCTCAATGGTTTCTCTTGTTCATCATAGTAGGAATAAGAATCTTCATCCCTTCTTTTTCTCCATGGGTCTTTTTCAACTTCATAGCCACAATAGTCTTCATGATGGTACTCTTCACACTCATGTCTTCTCGTTGGTAGACTCCTTTGGTAACTTCTGCTCATTTTGTTTGATACTCCCTAGAAAAACTAGGTTGACATTCACCTCTCTTTCCTCCTTGTTGCAGACGTGTTCTATGAGTTCTAGATTGGTACTCATCGACCGCTCTTTCTAAGCTCCTAACCTTTGAGTTCGTATTCATCATGTTGTTTGACAATTGTTCTAGCTTCTCCAAGATTATGGCACACTCAACTTTAGATAATGTTCTCGACATGTTTCACCTTTAAAAGAGCACAAAGCAAGAAAACAGGGAAAGATATATATATATATATATATCCTCTCCTTTCATTAGTTGGCTTTTACTCACTTTACTCAGCCTTTTTCCACTCTTGAACTTTCTAATGGTTTTTAATCAACTCTATTGAAGGCCTTGCAATTCACCTAATCAAATAATGCAAAAGTGTCCACAAAACTCATTCAACTAGTTAAAGCAACCAATAGTATATATCAAACAGTTTAGAATGCCAAAAATAAGGTCAATCAACAAGGAAATTAGATGAAAAGGCATTTAATCATACACTTTAAGGTCAAAGAATTTGTGATAAAAAATTTCTCTACAATATCAATTCAACACTTCCCAATCGTATGACTTCAGTGTTCCTCCAAACAATGTCAAATCAACTTCAATATTTAAAAACAATTTTCTTCCGACATTTAATTGATCAAATCAAGCAAGATCTCAACAAGTTTCAATTGATTTTTGAAACTTTCTTTTCACTCTTCTTCAGAATTTTTTTCATGCTCTGTTTTCTCTTCTTCGTTCTTTCCTTTTTTTTTTTTGTAGTTCTCTTTTGTACAGAGATAGAAGAAGCAATCACAAAAACCAAACACAATTGAATCAGCCCTTGGTTTTTTCCTTGGGCTAGATCCACACAACAATTGATTACTAAAGATAGAGGAGGATAGATTTAAAAAAAAAACAAAACAAAAAGAATCATAGATCATGAGAATTTAAAGAATACAACATGATCTTAGTGATAGTATTATGTACTAGAACAATGACATAATTTGTATTTGTGTTTTGAAGTGTATTTATGAGATTGATTTTATTATATATATTATTTCCATGAATAATACTATCTGTCTTTTGGTCATTAAGTATGTGACTTAATAGCAAAACAATTTTTGGTAATAGGTATATTATTCTAAATAGTCCCTATTTAGTTATTATTGTTGGAACACTAATAAATTAAGAATATTATGTAATCTTACTGATGATCACGTTTTACTGATTATGCATATGGGATATTCAAGTTAGAACATAAATACATGTTAGAGAAAGATGTATTGGACATGACCCGTGATGATAAATTATAACATGGATTATGTCATAAGTAATTCTCATCTTTTTAGTCATATTTAAGTCCCTCGACCTGATTTCATCATGGATTTCTATGTGAGGAATTCTATGTCTTGACTTGGTCTAATGTTATCTTTAACTAGATAGTAATATAGGCTTTAGTTGGGCATAGTATGAATCATAGTGAGAAATGTGAATGAGAAAAAGATGGGATTTGTCCCACTCATTTCGAGTGAAATATCCTTTGGCCCTCTTAATGATTTAAACAGAGAATGCATTGCCGTGCTCAAATGAACTAATAAAGATTTAGACAGTTTAATCAGGGATCAAGATACGAATGATTAAGTAATGTAAGGATGACTTAATCCATACCTTATTCTTAATCAGGATATTATGTGACAAAAGGAATAAATATTGAACTTTAAAATAGGTTAAAATCAAACTATTGATTTTACTCAACTTGGGTAGTCATAATGTTTTCCTAGAGGGCGCTTATGACTGGTCTGCTTAGGCCCGCTACCAATGTTAAATAAACATATAGGGTCACATACTAAAGCAAATAATCACGAGATTTTAATTCATATTGAAATTATGAATTCAATTGAATTTGCGAATTTTCTTTCAATAGGATTTTAAAAGAAAATTAAAATCATGTTGATAAGATCAATAATTTTTGAATTATTTTTTGTTTATAATTACATTTCCTAATTGTAGGAAATTCGTAATATAAATATAAAAGGGGAAGAAATTTAAGGGTCAGGGTTGGCATCCTATTTGATAGGTAAGAAGAAATTCTAGTCATCCATCATTCTTCTTCTTAACTATATATATAAAAGAAAGGTCTTGCTAGGGTTGTTTTGAACATACAACCTATCTTAATAGGAAGAAAACCCCAACTGCATTGTCCTCTTCTTCTCTCTAGATTTCCGCCACCAATCTTTCAAGCTTTTGAATATATGATTTCTAAAGCTTAAGGTTCTAGTAGACCGACCAGCTCGTTAGATCTTGCTATGTGGATACCGGTAGAGAGCTTTTTTGTTTCGCAGTGTCTTGATTCGAAAAATTGTTGTTTATATTCTCCGAAATTTGAACCCTGGATCGGGATTGTGAAAAATTTTATTTTTCACTGCTTTTGTGTTCATAAATCCCAACACTTAGCACACAAACACATGAAAGCAAATAAAAGGATACTCAAACCTTATGATGAAAGCCTAAACTCTGATATTAAAATGATGTGATTCTTGGAATAGAAGTTTCTCATAGTCATGGCTCAATCCCTAAGATTCAATCACAATGACAAGTTCCCAAGATGTTCATCAAAAGATTCAATTTTAGTAATAGATTGTTCTTTGAAATTGATTATCCTTAACATATCTAATGAATTTAAAGACAATTCCACATCCAAAACCAAAGTGAAGAAAGACTCAAAGAAGTTTCTTTAGAACCCTATATTGTTCATAAAGAAAATCTCACAAGTAGATCAATTTGATCTCTCAAGTTTTACACTCAAAAGAATTGTTGTTTTTGATTAATTTATGGTTGATTGTTAGGTTACAAATATAAGGATGTATTTGTTGTTTTTCATCCCTATCTTACATAATAAACTTCTAGGGTGTTAAAGATACAAAACCCTTCAAAATATATTAAAACTACATAAAAACCAAAGAAGAGTCAAAAAAACATGGGTTGGCTCTGCATGGCAAGGGCCCCCATGCCTGTTAGCTTCAAAAGTTAGGTGCTGGCTGATTCGCTGTAGACTGGTGTCCGTGACCACGCCAGTGCTGGTCCCAATTAGCCTTAGAAGTAAGGCAATGGTGGGCGGGTACGGTGCGCTGGCTTGCTCAGGCAAATGACATCAACCGTGTTTGAACAATCATCCACCCTTTTTGCATTTCAATACTAATTGTTATTTCATATTTTTTAAAGACTTCTTCATACCTGAAATGTTTATATTTATAAGTTTCATTCTTTCCTTGGACCTCATCAGCTGTTGTTACCTTCAATATTGCTCACTCCCAAATCAAGATCTATATAATTCAAGAATGCCACCCTCGGGGACTTCGAGACATACAATTTATATATTTCTTGGATTGAACTAAGTCAGATAATCCCTATAAGACAAAGGAATTGCAGATTCTGAGAAATCATTCATCCGCCCTCCAAAGGCTGTTAGCTATACTTGAGGTGAAGGTGCATCATCTTCTAACATCATTTCCCACATCCCTTTAGTCCTTCCTCAAAAATAAGTTCTTGAACAAAGTCCCATTTTGCTTTATAATAAACCCTAAATATCAGAGCTCTATTGAGTAAAGTATACCCTTTGTCAATTGGTACAGACACGGTGTGTTGTATGGATTCAATCCAACTTATCTCTTGAGAGTATTTTTGCAACAATCCCAACTCTGGGAAGCTCAGATCCATCAAGGGGAGGAAATCCTCAATAGGTCCAATGAATATAGCAGTAAAAAAAACTACTATAGTTTTGTTATGGCCTTCAAGGGAAATACTAGTCATAAAATAGAGCAACATCAGTAACCTTTCATCAATCTTGCCAGCAATATATTGCCATTTGTACGCTAACTGAGTTGCATTCTGCTCAAGTGTCCTGGAAACATTGAAAAGAGTAACTCTTTCTAGCAAACTTAACTAACAATGTGGTCACTAAATTTGTCACTTTTTTTCATTTTGGGTATTGAATAATAGATCAGTCTATATTTAGCCACTCTATGGTTATTTGATAGAATAACAGTCACAAATATAACTAATCTTTGTTAGTAATATCATGTAGCTTGACATGTCATTAAAACTTTCCTTATCTGCCAAATTAAATGTAAAATTTTACTCCATATTATTCAAATTATGTACCAATAAAAAATTAGATAAAAGAATAAATTGACAAATATTCTTTCAGCCAATATGAAAAATTTTGATGACATGAAATGCTATGTGACATTATTACTGAAGATTGATTATGTTTGTGACTATTATTTAATCAGATCTCTGTAGAATGACTTAATTTTCTAAAAATGAAAAGTATAATAGCTAAATTGTTCAAAAACACAAAGTACAATAGTTTAATTGATTGTTTTATAACTCAGCAGCCAAATTAGAAAAAAAAAATGACATTTTTGATGATCACATTATTAGTTAAACCATAGCCAAACATTAAAAATAGGTTTTCTTTGGATTTCTTTCTCTAATTATATTAACTGATTTTTAAATAACTAGTTCATAATACTAGAAACTTTTTAGAAAGTGATGAATAATTGTTTGACAAAGAGCACAAGGAACAATCATTTAGTCCGATACTTCTCTAATGAATTTATGAAAGTACAAAAGAATCATGAGGATTCCTTATTACTTAAAACTCCATCTCTAACTATGGCCACCATGTTATTGGATCAAATGGAACAATTCTAACTAACTTGCAATAATTGCATTGGTGTAATATACTTTGATATTATTAATGTTAGACCTATACTTGTAGTCCCAAAATTGTAATTTTATTTCAGGTGCACCTGTCTTTTAGCAAATAAAGTTGTACTGCTCTGTCATTATTTATAAATTATTATTTATCATATTATTATAATTAAGATAATATTTTTTTTTCCTTAAAATGTCTTGATTTATGATTTTAAAAGAAATAAGGGTAATATGATAAAAAAAAAAAAAGTCATCTAACAAAACTAATGATAATAATGATTTAAATATCATTGCAAGTAAATAATAAATATTGCCGTTTTGGACCAATTTCGTGCACTTAAAGTTATTCCTCTGCGTCCTTCATGCCCATCACTTTTTGGTAAGTTTGGTGAAATTTGGGTGGCAAGTCTTCTACTTTTCCATTCATTTAACATAAGAAAATATCAAAATACAAGGAGGGCTAGCTATGTGGGAAATGGTCCTGATCTTCTGGCATTGAAGAACTTTAAGGGAGATTTTGGTGTTGGTTTTCTTTTGTTTTTCAAATTGGCTCTAACTAATTTGTCACTTTTTTTTTTTAGTTTGGTCATATTGAACTATAAAACCAATTAATTTAACAATTATACTTTACATTTTAAGACATTTTAATAATCCCTCTATAATTGTTTCATATAATAACCGTTACAAATATAATCAATTTTCATTAATAATATTATGTGACTTTACATGTTACTAAAATTTTCCATTTCGACTAAATTAAATATAAAATTTTACTCTGTGTCATTTAAATTATTTATCAATAAAAATTATATAAAAGAAGAAATTAACAAATTGATAAAGATTCTTTCAGCCAATATGAAAAATTTTGATGACATATAAAGTTAAAGTTATGTGACATTATCACTAAAGATTGATTAAACAACAATTATTTAATTGATAAATTGTAAAATGACTCAATTTTCTAAAAATGTAAAATATAGTGACTAAATTGTTCAAATATACAAAATGTATATGAAGGTAACCAGAGGGTACCGTGATGATCCAACGACCTTAGGATCAACTTTCGTTTCTTGTGGAAAATGGCTCTGATCCTTTGGGTCTCCTCTGGAATGATTTTGTTTAGATCATTCGCCACTATTGATTTTTTGGAAGATATAAGTTCTTCATGGTGTATCGGTGTGATAAGCCTTGAGACCACAATGGGCATCAATATGTTGCGAGTGGAATGATCGGATATCGAATTGGGTTGGGGGTGGATCTATTTGTGGACTGTTTATGCGAAACAACACAATCATAAGAAATTGCGAGTTGTTTCAATTTCCCTACAATGCCAAAGTCAGATGTAGAAGGGAGAAATAAATGAGCATTGTTTAAAGGACTAAAAAATAGTATACATTAAAAGGAATGTTTTACATATATTTATAGGCGGAATCTTATTTCCTTTAACAACATTGTTTTTTTACCAATGTAGGACATTCCTTTATGGAGTTATAGATGTTTCATATTCATTAAATGTGCATGGAGTATTTATTACTTAATAAATGCCCATTTTTGTTGGTTTAACATTTCCTGATTTACGAAACCGTAATATTTGACATTATTTATGATTTACACCCGTATCCATATTGTATATAATGGTAATGAACACCATATCAAAGTGGGTATGTAGATGTAGGGTATCCTCCCTAAGCTGCTGGGGGAAGAATATACGAGGTTATTTTTT